>VDFB02377981.1:33440-47756 GCA_007258455.2 Sequoia sempervirens
GAAAGCATACCAGAAAAGCTACCACCCGCTTTGAGGCTGGGGATTTTCACCAATTTCACTAGCACTATCAATTAACCTAGTGGTCATGAAAACTTGACCTATAGGTCTTTTTCCAATTCTTGACCCTCCTTCCTTTACATCTTCAGAGGCCTCCTGCATAAACCTTTATGTTTCCTTCTTTGCACTTCTGGACCTAGTAGATGTTGCAGGAATACTTGGTTAAGGGTTGGATACTGCAAGTGGTTTCAACTTAACCTCAGTTGAAGCATCTCTTGTTTTAAGTCATTTAACCATCTTTTTTTTTGGTTTCCCCTCTGGCCTAGTACTAGATTCACTAGGCTCTGGCTCACTCATGTTTGCAATGTAGGAGAACTAGAGTTTATAATTTCTTATAGTTGAAAAGAAACCTCTTCCAAATATGAGAACACAAGGAACTTCTTATAGAAAAAAAAAAATCTCCTCAATCTTGACCCAACATTTATCACCAAATTGAAGCTATCATTTATGGACAAGCAGACAATCTTCCCAACTCCCTATCAAATTTCTAAGGTATTTCACCTTAATACTTCAACTAGAAAGAGATATATAGTTTGCTTACTCGGGTGAATGATTTGCACACTTGTTATTGTATTTATTGGAGCTTCCTGCATAATTTCTTCAGCTTCTAGTATTCCTTTCTACTTGCGAGAAAATCCAAATGCACAACCAACTAGGTATCTATTTTATTTTATGGCCAAGAGATAGGCATGCCACCATTAATTTGCTTGTTAGTAAGTTTGTGTGAGCGAAATGACAATTAATTGTTCTCATTCAAACCCTGACCACTGATCACTATGTTTTAAAACTATATCAATGGTTCTTAATTCACCTCACTACTTTCTTCCTTGCTTTATACGATGTCCTTAGGATTCTGCCATATTTCCTTTTCATGCAATAGTTTTCGCTTATCACTGATGTATCTCATCCTTCACTAGCTCTATCAGCAATGCAAGCATCCATGTGATGAAATATTAGCCCTTCGATCCATGGTCCATCTTCGATCACATTCATTTTCCCATCACACATCACTAATTTAAAACTCATACCTTAGATCCTATTAGCGATAGGAAATATAATGAAGATATTAGGTTAAGACACATACACCTACATGAAAATCAACGATAGAAAAGACATCGCACATAAGATATTTTCAAATTAGTGAAAGAAACTTGAACAAAGAATTCCATCACTCATCGTTGTTTTGGAACTTAAGCTTTGGAATGAATCCACAATGAGTGATAAAATACAAAAACATTATGTCATCGCTCATCACTAGTTCTCCTCATACATTTTGCAAGAAATTAGTAATGATGAGATTTACACAATGACATTGAAAAAGTGTATCATGTATCGTTGATATAGAACTTAGCACTCAAAACTTATCCACGATACACAAAGCACTAGAAATCCATCATATCGCTCATCGCTATTTGAAATTTATCATTTCATAATCATCCAGGATGAGCGATGATGATAAGAACATAAGAACGGAGGCCATCGCTTATTGCTATTACAATACTCAAAGCTGAAAATCCATTAGTGATAAGCAATCTTTCAATGATATAAGAAACATTTCTCATCACGCATTAACATCGAGAGCTCCATAAGATATCTGCAATGAGTGATGACAAAGATATATCACTCATCGCTTATTGCCAACTTAAAACATACACTCAAGAAGTAATCTGTGATGAGCGATAAAAAGAGATGGCCGATAGGACTTAAATGAAACTTCTAAGCACATTTTCATAAGTTGTTCTAATAAAGGGGAACCTCTAGGATGATACAATAGAAGGGGATAAAAAGCTTCTAATTTAAAATGCAAAGGATTTAAAGGCCAAAAAGGATCTTTACTTAACCTTATAAAAATAAGAAACTCGGATCTAGGCATGGGGGACCAGTTACCCGATGAATGTCAATGGCATAAGACATTTTAATGTGACTGGAAATGGAAAATAGGAAGTCAACAAGGAAATAAAACTCTTTAACAATAATGACAAGTAGAACCCTAAACCCTCAAATATCATCCTAACATTCAAATGTAACAAGGATTTGAGATAGGACATAAAAATATTTTGCAGGTTCCATCACATGCCTCTACAAAATAAATGTCATCCTCATGCATATGCTTCAGTTCTTCAAAACCTAATACTTCAATTCTCATCTCTGTCAACAAAATTCTTCTCCTACTCAATGCATCTGCAACCTTGTTTGACTTTCCACTTTGGGGCTTCAACAAAAATGTGTAACTCTGCAAGAATTATACCCATCTCATATGTCTCTAGTTCAACTTCCCTTGACTATTCAAATATTTTAAAGCTTGATGATCTATATACAACACAAATTCCTTAGGTAACAGGTAATGTATCCACTTATTCAAGGCTTGTATTATTACATTGAACTCCTAATCATAAACTAAATATATTCTCCTAGCATCATTCAAATTTTCACTGAAGTAGGCTAGTTGTCTCCCTTCCTAACTTAGCATAGCTCCTATTGCACTTCCACTATCATCACAATCTACTTGGAATACCTTATCAAAGTCTGGTAGTTCTAACACAGGTTGTTCTATCACATTTTGCTTCAACAAATCAAAACTCTTTTGTGCTCCTAATGTCCACTTGAATCCTAATGTCACCCCTCATTGTCTCTGTCATAGGTGCACAAATACTACTAAATTTTTTGATGAAATTCTGGTAAAAAATTGCTAGTCCATGAAATTATCTTACCTACCAATGTTCATAGGTGTAGGCTATTCAACTATTGCTCTAACCTTCTCAAGGTCCATCTTTAATCCTTCCACAAATATCACAAGTCCCAAATATACTAGTTCTTCCTTCATGAAACTAAACTTCTTGATGTTTATCAACAACTTCTCTTCTCTTAGCCTCTGAAATACTTGTTTGATGTGCTCCAAATGTTCCTCCTTAGTCTTATTGAAAATCAGAATATCATCCATGTAAACAATGAGAAACTTGCCCAAGAATTTCTTCAAGACTTCATTCATCAACCTCATGAATGTACTAGGTGCATTAGTTAGTCCAAATGGCATGACCAACCACTCATATAATCCCTCATTTTTCTTGAAAGAAATCTTCCATTCATCTCCCTCTTTGATCCTGATTTGATGGTATCTACTCTTTAGGTTTATTTTGGTGAAATACTTTGCTCCACTTAGATTGTCCATAATGTCATCCATCCTAGGAAATGGGAGTCTATACTTCATTGTGATCTTATTGATAGCTCTTGAATCTATACACATCCTCCATTCTCCATTTTTCTTAGGTGTAAGTATAACCAGTATTGCACATGGGCTTATATTTTCTTTGATCAATCCTTTCTTTAGTAGTTCCTATATCTATCGATTTAGCTCTCCATTTTCTTTTGGTGTCATCCGGTGTACAACATTTTTTGGAAAACCGGCTCCTAGAATAAGATCCATATGATGAATGATACTTTGGATTGGTGGTAATCCATCAGACACATTCTTTGATACAAGATCTTGGTACTCTGTCAATAGTTTAGTGACTTCCTTCTCTGGTGATTCTCCTTCTCCTATGATTCTCTCTGCATCTAGGGTTCCACACTTCCTTGGAATCAAAGGGAAACACATGTTTTAATGTCTCAATCCATCCAAAAATTTCCTTCCATCTACTAAATTGATTCTAGTTGTTCCAAATACTTCACTTTCAATTTCATCTTCCAACTTAGGTGTCAAGGTGATTCTCTTTCCATCGAATGTTATCATATAAGTATTCTTTCTCCCATCATCTATAGATTTCTTATCATACTACTAAGGTATACCCAACAACATATGACATGCATCCATCAACATAATATCACATAGTACTTCATCATGATATGATCCTATACGGAACTTTACTAAATGTTGTGCAACTTTCGCACACACGCCCCACCAGAGGTAGGGACCCTCTTTTTTCTTTTGCATCTCTACCTCTTGGATTGGTCAAATTTTGATCTTACTCTTCTTGGGAGGTTATTTTGGGATTAAGTCTAGACTGGGTTTGATGGAGGCAATATTTGGAGGCTCTTGGGGAAATTCGCCTATCTTAGAATTCGAAAATGGGGATTTTGAAGTGAATTTCATTATATATTTTTTCACTCTATGGATAGAGACAAAAAATAGGTTAAAGTGGTTAAAGAAAATTCCTTCAGAAAAAAGTTATGGAGTTTAGGGGATTTTGACCTTGCAGGGAATTGGGGGATTTCCATACCCCCGAAATTTCCACCAAGACCCCTCAAAATACCAAAATTTTCCAAAAATAGAAATTTTCTTTTTTGCACCCAAGGATAGAGGACAAAAAATTAGGGAGGGTTGCTTTTTGAATTTTTTGAAAATTCCTTCTAGAAAAAAAGTTATGTGGTTTAGGGGATTTTGACCTTGTAGGGAATTCAGGTATTTTCGTTGCTGATGGAAATCCCCAAAATTTCCAAGATCCCTTCAAAATAAAAAGGGGAACTTGCATATAGATTTGTGCCAAAAGGGAAATATGGAAGAGTTCAATTCAAATTTTAAAAGTGGGGCATGCATATGAATCCATGCCCAAACTGTCTACAGCTGGAAGGAGTTTCTAGAAGACATGTGAAGCTGATTTCATCATCCAATCAAAATTTTCATTAATGACAAACTGGCATAATATTTTTTTCTCATTGTTCCATGATGTAATTGCTTTTATGCAATTGGATGATGATGTACCATGAGCTTGCAAATTAAATGTCACAGCTTGATGCTTCTAGAAGTGCAATTGCAGCCATTGGATGAATTAAATCCTAGCCATTAATTCAAAATGTAATTTTCTATAAAAGGCCAGTGCCTTCTCATTTGTAAAAGGGTTAGATTTAGGGGTTAGAATAGCTTATTAGAGGTTGTAAAAACCATAATTGGCTAAGTTAGAGAAGTTAGTAGTTGTAGGAGAGAGGAGAGACTAGAAATTGTTATGTAATGCTGGAGAAGTTAATGCAATTGGATTGTTGATTTGGCAAGCTTTGTTTTACACTTTGACAGTTTATGGTTTCTTATTCTCAATTCTCAATGTTAGATGTTAGATTTCAGTTCTTTTGCAATAATGGTAAAATGTTAATGATGTTGATCGATCTCTGGTCTATACTTTTAGCAATTTGTTGATTGTAATTTGCTGTGTAAAGTTAGTCTTGGCCTTATTTTGTGCTAAGTTCAACTGTGGATGCTTGTTTACATTGCGTTAGTTATTGGGTATGTGGATGAATATTCATAGTCTGAAAATCTTTAGTTTCCTTAGAATATTGCACCATTTCTACAGAGTTGTGGGCTTGGCCTTGATCAAGCGGAGATTTGTTTTATTGGAGATATGTCCATTTTTAGCATTCATCATTATTGTGATTGATCTTAGGAGCTAGTTTAGAGTTGAATCTCTCTAAAACCCTTATCTCTTTTGCTGTTTATTTTGAATATGGGTTAGTTTTAGGACTGAAAGCATCACCATATTGTTGCATCTGATGAAAGTACGCTTCCAACATTGTTCATTTGTAAGGCCCCTTGTGATTACCAGCAATTTTCACACATCACACTAAGTTGTTTTATGCATTGTCAAGACCTGACATTAGAGACCTCAGGGTTATCTGTTGAGGCTTGCTGATAGAGATTTTACTTTTAAGAGAGATAGGATACTTGTATCTTGTTTGAGTTGTTGTGCAGAAAACACCATCAACACTAAACATTGCTCACTTACTAGTATCTTGTGCTCATCTTGAATCTAGGCTATGTTATAAGGCTTCAAATGTTTTCTTCTTTCCAAATTCAACTTTGTCACCATATCCTCAAAAACTAGGATATCTATGCTACTACTATCAATGATAACTTTGCAACACTTACCTCCTTTGCATCTAGTCCAGAACAAACTTTTCCTCTATGGTGCTTCCCTAGGTACTTATTTCTTTTGGAATAGTGCTCTCCTCATGAATAATGATTCTCCCTTCTCAGGACTTCCTTTGGAACTCGGTGGTTCCATTGGTCCTTCCTCCACATATCCAGTTCTTGCATGATTGTTAATCTTCTTACTTTCTTGGTGACACTCAAATGCTCTATGTCCTCCTCCGCACTTAAAACAAGTTCCTCTGAAAGTTCTCTTGTCATATCCTTTTTCATCTCTCTGGTATCCATCATTGCGGTAAGAATTGTAGCCTCCTCTATTGTGGTGGTAAGAATTTTTGTTATCTCTCCCTTTATGGTATGAATTGGAATCTCTTTCTTCCTTGTGGTATGAATCTCCATCCTTGTGTTGCTCCACATATGGTTTTTCTACTGCAGAATGTGACCTTCCTTTCTAAAATCTACCTCCTCTTCCTCTCTGCCTTTGTTGATGTCTTTTGATTAGCTTGTCCTCCAACTTTAATGAAAACTGATATGCTTCCTCGATTGAATTCATCCTTACTGGACTCAATTCTTCCTTAATATTCATCCTCAACCCATTGATATATCTTGCCACTTTCTCCTTGCTTGCTTCACTATGTCTAGTCCTGATGATGATCTTATGAAATTCCTCGGTGTTTTCTTTCACAGTCTTTTCCTTTTGTCTTAGGTTTTGTAATCTCTTCAATAGCTCCAACTCATAGTCCACAAGTATAAACTGGTTCTTCAATTTTGTCACAATTCTATCCCATTTCACAATCTTTTCTTTACCTTTTCTATTTCTCTCTAGTTGAACTTCCTTCCACCATATTGCAGCATGTCCTTTCAGTTTATTCTTTGCAAATCTCACTCTCTCTAGATCTTCAATTTCTTCATTTTCAAAGTATTCTTCAATGCCATTTATCCAATCAATCAACTACTCAGGGTGTAGGTTACTAGTATAGTTCAAAATCTCCATTCTAGATCGCTTTCCCATTTTCAAAATGGCCTTTAACATCTTCATCTGATCTGATTCTTCCTCTTACAAGGTTTCTTCAGCTAGATCTGCAGCCTAAACTTCATCATCACTTTCATCATTAGGTCTAGGGTTTAAGCATTTTCTTTTGTCTTCGTCAACAACATCCAATCTTTCTTTCATTGTTCACAACATTTTCATCATCTCATCCATCTTTCCAACAACATCAATAGTATTATGAATTCTCCTCGGTGACATCTCTTCCTAGGATTTGGTGCAACTACCTCAAGTTGGTGATCTATCTACAGGGTTTCAATTTCCTTATAATCAATGATCTATTGTCGAACACAAGTAGGATGCCTCAAATCGGTGATTAGTCCACACAAAGATCTTATAGAATGCCTTGCTCAACTTCGTTGTCCTCTCTCAAGGTCCACAAACTCACTCTAATACCACTTGGTGTAGTCAAGGATGGAGGGTCCAAGAATAGGACTTTCCAACCTTGCAGGAAGAGTGAACACAACAAAAACTCAAAGAATTGGAATAACAATCCCACATGGATATATAGACAATGATCAATTATTAATAGGAAACATGCCCTACCTTTTGGCTTATAGATTACAAAATGATATGGCACTAAGCCCAAAAATACAATGTAGGTCGAAGCCCTTATCTCCTAGATCATCCTACTTCTCTATCACTCTATCATCATTGATGCCTAATGCAACTACACAATGCTTATGTATATATCAATTCCCAGCTTCGAAAAAGGTACAGGTCAGCCTCAAGAGGTCTCAAACCCCAAAATTGATGAAACGTGTGAAGGTTGGCCAAAGCATATGATTCTCCTTTGATCTTTGGATAAACATGATGTAGATAAAAAAAAAGTTTCCTCGATGAATGTGTATCCTTATGAAATGGTTTCTTGAGCTTCGCAAGTCATGGGATAGGTCCACACTCTTGAAAAGCCAAGACTGGTCAGTGAATGCTCTATGTCCAATTACAGCTAATATTCTGTTAGCGATATCTTCGTACTGGAATCTCAAAAACACTTGAATTATGGATATGGTGTAGATGTTTTAATGAAGATCATTTATCCTTCTCCATGAGCTCTAATGTTACAATGTGGTATGAAATACTAATATTGGGTACTGACAATTAACTACTGAAATGCAAGAAAACATGAATGCAAAAAATTTTGGTTGATACAAGATTGCTTGAAACCTGGGATGCTCCTGCATCATGCCAAGTTCTTTTGTTCTTCATCCAACAAGGATTCAACATAGAATGTGATCTTAGGTGCTTCTTCAGTACCCACATTTATTGGTGTGGCCTTTTCTACTAGTACTGTTGACTTCTCTAGATGCATTGCACTAAGGGGGAGATTGAATCCCTTGTCCTTGCATGCCTCAAAGAGGTTTTTTCCATCAAATGTGTCCTTTGTTTTTAGTATTTTTGGATCAGAGAGTGCCACCATGTGGTTTTCACTCAAGGATCTAATGTTAGTTGCATTTCATTAATTTTGTAACTAAAGGATTCAATCATTTTGTCATAGTATGCCCTTCTTTCCAGCTCCATGTCAAAACATGGTTTGTGATCTACGCATGGTAAGTTCTCATGGAGTCCTATGAATTCTGAGATCACTTCATTATTTTTGAATAAATATAGAATCAGCGAGCCTTGTTGGTCCATGTCAATGAGTTGAGGATATACTAGGCATATTTTAGTCGGTTGATTGCTTGAAGCAAAGGATGTAACATATATCATGAAGAGGGAGTTGTTCTCAAATAGGTCAACAACATCAAGGGGGAAGTCATCTAAGGTTGTATCACATGATGGAGATAACCAAGAGGAATCCTCAGCCCATTTAGTGGAAGTACCTTTTCCAATAAGGGTAACCTTGCTAGTTGTACAACCTAGGCCAAGATTTTTTAAGTGTACCTTAGGAACGATAGGTTCTAGCAAACCATTATCATTTTTCCCTAGCTTGTCATTCTTGTTGTATCCCCAATTTTGCATGAGTTGTGAGCCTTTGTTTTCATATTCCATGGGAAGAGCAGGGACAATTCATTCATCATAATAGATGATTTTGGATATATCATCCTCATTGACATCTTCTTGATTTAACTCCCCCCACTTGGTGAAGGTAGTAGCTACCATCTTGATAGTTTTAGGCTCTTTGTTGTTATTTGTAGGTTTCCCATGAGATTGAGGAGAAATAGGCAGTTCTCCTAAGACAAAGGTGTTCTTCATTACCTTGTAGTTCCTACAACCATCATCTTGGATTGCAACTTTGATGTCAGGAATGTTCTACACCATGGTTATTTTCGTTGTTGAGGTATATGCAAGGGATGTTGGGTCAACAAATGAGATAGATGGTGTATGCCTGGTACATGGGCACATGCCTCCATGAGGAAAATTTAGGACTTTGAATTGGTTAAGGTTTTTTCATGATGTAGTAAGGATTAAATAGCCATTTTGAGTTTGTAATAGTCTTAGGTAACTATTTTAGATATATAATGCAAAGTTACAAAATATGGACAAAAGTTGTTAAGTAATGTTGTAAAAATGTAAAAAAAATGCCAAGTGGAGGAATATGAAGAGTCAAAGGTAGTTGTAGAATTTATAGAGTCATTGTATGAAGTTTGATAATTTTGGAAATGTTTAAAATGGTGAGATTCATTGTTGTAGTGGTTAATGAAACATTTGGAAGGAGAATTCTATTAGTAAATCACCGTTTTATTGCAATTTTCTATAAATTTCCTCTTTACTAGCCTATGTATGGGTCTGTACAGCAGGGTATTGTCTTGAAATGTCTTGAACCTATTAGTGGGAAATGTTAGCTTTAATTTTGATTGATTCTTAATAGTTTTCATTGTGTTTAAAGCACTTTAGAGACTGATCTTCAAATACAGGTCTGAAAATAGCGGTGTAGGGTTTGAGGCTCAAAATGATTTAAATAGGCCATTCCACCTTTTTTTAACTACTGTTTCTTGGTGGAATGGGCCTATGTAAACTATTAGTAGGTGTAGGAATAGGTTTTTAGGATTGGAAGAGGATATTTGAGAAGAACTCCACACTGCCCTGTGGAAAAACACAGTAAATAACCCACTTGAATAAGGTTAGAGTTGATGATTTAAAGAAAGGATTAAAGAACCTATTATAATCTCTTGAAATATATGATATTAGGTGTATTTTCAGGCGTTTAGAATATTTGAGAGGTTAAGAGAGGCCAGATGTGAGAAAGAGATTGAAACCATAGTTGGAAGAGGGTGAAAACAAGGGAAAAGTGAGTGGTTTGTGAAGGAAGTGCATGGAGAAGATGGAAGAATAATAGAATGTTGGATTAAGCATGTACAAGAATGAATAAGCCTATTTGAAGAGGTTTTGTGTTTGTGTGAGGTCAGGGTATAGTATTTTCAATAATCCCTAGTAATTTATAACGAAAAGGAGGGTTTTGTGAACAAGGGTCTAAGAGAGAGAGTTGTGATCTAAAAAGTAGATTTTATGTGGTTTTGATGGCTAACTAATTACTATTTAGTGGTTTCATGAATGGGTTGTGTGATTTTGAGAAGTGTCTCTTTGGAAGAGAGGCCTAATTGAGACCTAATTCAATGTGGAAAGCCAAGTTTGGAATCAATGATCTAAAGGAGTTGGTATTTATTTTGTGATATGTGAGAGCAGCACGACGGGCGCCCACCTGGGCGATTTTCGTCAGCGCCGCTCTGAGAAAACCGAGAGCCGCGCCCTGACTAACCACTGATGGAATACCGCACCACTGGCATGACCCAGATTAATGATCTGTGAAAGGATACCTCATGAGTCACCTTATTTTGTTTCTTGGGTGAGTGGTGAGCATGCTTTGATGGTTAAATCACAAGCTTGGGTGGAGTTTCATATAGGTTCATATAGAGATAAAATACTATGTGATATTGTTCCTATGAGTGTGTGCCATCTATTGTTTACAATGCCATGGATACCTGATAGATTTGCCTTATATGATTGAAGAGAAAATAGTTACATGATAAAGAAGGATAGAGTTACTTTTAGTTTGATTCCTTTGATAGAAGAAGATGAGAAACAAAGTAGGACAAAGAGAATTTTGATGCAGGGAAATAAAGTGTCTATGAGACATGAGAAAAGCAAGTATAGAGAAGAAGTAGCCTTGGAGAAAATGGAAAATGTAGGGACAGTAAAGGGTGGGTCTGATATGACAAAGGCCAATGAAAGGATGTGTGAGAAGTATGCAAGAGAGTTGCCAAGGAAATGGAAAGAAAGATGTAATGAAGTCACAAAAGGAGGAGAATATTTTCCACTGATTAGATAAGGGCACAAGGAGCAGCATATGTTTAATAACAGAGAGGCTGATGATAAAGAATATAGAAAGTGATATGGGTTTGATAGGAAGAATGTTGGAAGACCTAGAGGAAAATAGGTCTTGAATGTCAAAATATTAAAGGTAAAGTGAATAATGAGATTTTTGAAAGCCTTGAAAGGCTTACAAAAGTAAAGAAATTATTGTAGGAATAGTGATGTGTCCCTTGAAAGGTAAAGAGAATGGTGAGCATGTAGGCACTGCAAAGGAAGAGATATCTAAATTAGTAAACATGGAAGACACAAAGGAAGAAGATTTGAAGCTACATATGGAGATTAAAGATGAAGAAAGCGAATAAAAAATGCTAGTAAAGGAAGGTATGACATATAAGGAGGAAGACAAGCTCATGAAGAGTGTGGGTAGTGAAGTGAGTTGTCCATTAGAAGGACAAGAGGACAAACAATCTAAAAAATACAGAGATGACAGGGAGTTCAGACAAAGACAAAAAGACAGAAAGTGTATTGAGCCAAAGCAAGTGGCAAGAGCAAGAGAAAAAGGTTGAAGAGAAGCAGTGTGAAGGTGTGATGCTTAAAGAAGATGATGGACAGATGAATAATTTTTCTAAACAAGTGAGGACAGGGGTCCTTGAGGTAGAGAATTGGATGCAAAGTGAAAAGAAAGTTAAGACAAAAGAAGAGACAATGAGACAGGGAAATTGCTAAAGACAAAGAAGAAATATGTGAAAGAGTTTGAAGAGTGCAAGAAAGTTTTAGTCACCATGAAAGGTGAAGAAGAGGTAGCAAATTGTTTGAGAGTCTCAATGATGAAAGAGACTAAGGAAGAGACACTGACAAAGGATGGTCAAGTGAAGGCTAGTGAAAAAGTGATGGTGAGATCTCCAAATGAGATGGAGAAGAAAGAAAAAGATGTGGTTAGGATAGTGGATGGTCCTAGATTGGTAAGATTACTGTTGTGGAAGTTGTACATGGTTGTGATAGTGGTTCTAAGCATAGGGAACCTAAGAATGATTGTGAGAAGAAGAATTAAAAGGAAGAGAGTGAAGGGAGTCATGTGTTACTTCCTTGTTTTGATGGTTATGTTGATGAGAATCAAGCCTTGGGTGAAGATGAAAGAGGACAGGAAGAGTATGATTTGTTTTGTAGAGAATGAAGTTAAAGAGCAGAGCAAGTGTAGATGGAAGAAGCTAGTAGAGACAAACAAGAGTATAGAGATGCATATTCAAGTTGACAAAGCAAGAAGAGAAGAGTTGTTGAGCAGGGACAAGTACAAGCCTAAGGTAAAGAAGAAGCAAATGTAAGTACAAGGAGGAGCATCAAAGACTGAATATCATGAAGATGTTGTAGGTTCAAGGCATGAAGGCTTCCAAGAGACTTGGAAGGAAATTTGTGGCCGGGTGAATGGTCCAGGGGCACCTTTGCAACCACATGCCTCCATGAGGAAAATTTAGGAGTTTTAATTGGTTAAGGTGTTTTCATGATGTAATAAGGCTTAAATAGCCATTTTGAGTTGGTAATATTCTTAGGTGACAATTTTAGGCATAGAATGCAAAGTAGAAAAATATGTACAAAATTTGTTAAGTAATGTTGTAAAAATGTAAAAAAATTGCCAAGTGGAGGAATATGAAGAGTCAAAGGTAGTTGTAGAAGTTATAGAGCCATTGTAGGAAGTTTTATAGGTTGGGAAATGTTTAAAATCATGAGATTCATCATTGTAGCGGTTGTTGAAACATTTAGAAGGAGAATTCTGTTAGTAAATCACTGTTTTAATGTAATTTTCTGTAGATTTCCTCTTTACCAGCCTGTGTACGGGTCCATATATCAGGGCATTGTCTGGAAATGTCTTTAAGCTATTATGAGGAAATTTTAGCTTTGATTTGGATTGATAAGATTAAGATTTTTCATTGTGTTTTAAGCACTTTAGAGATTGATCTTCAAATACAAGTATGAAAACATGGGTGTAGGGGTTGAGGCTCAAAATGATTTAAAAAGGCCATTCCACCTTTCTATAACTACTGTTTCTTGGTGGAATGGGCCTATGTAAACTAGTAGTAGGTGTAGGAATAGGTTTTTAGGATTGGAAGAGGATATTTGAGAAGAACTCCATGCTTCCCTGTGGAAAACCTCAGTAAATAAGCCATTTGAATAAGGTTAGAGTTGATGATTTGAAGAAAGGATTAGAGAACCTATTAGAATCTCTTGAAATCTATGATATTAGGTGTATTTTAAGGTGTTTAGAAGATTTGAGGGGTTAAGAGAGGTCATATGTGAGAAAGAGATTAAAACCCTAGTTGGAAGAGAGTGAAAACAAGGGAAATGTGAGTGGTTTGTGAAGGAAGTGCATGGAAGACTTGAGGGAAACATAATAGAATGTTGGATTAAGCATGTACATGCATAAATAAGCCTATTTGAAGAGGTTTTGTGTTTGTGTGAGGTTAGGGTATAGGATTTTCAATAATCCCTAGTAATTTATAAGGAAAAGGAGGGTTTTATGAACAAGGGTCTAAGAGAGAGAGTTGTGACCTAGAAAGTAGATTTTATGTGGTTTTGATGGCTAACTAATGACTTTTTAGTGGTTTCATGAATGGGTTGTGTGATTTGAGAAGTGTCTCTTTGGAAAAGAGGCCTAAGTGACGCCTAATTCAACATTGAAAGTGAGGTTTGGAATCAATGATCCAAAGGAGTTGGCATTGAGTTTGTGATATGTGAGAATAGACCATGATGGGTGCCTGATTTGGTGATTTTGTGTCAAGGTTCTTTGAGAAAATTGAGAGTTGTGTGAAGAAAAGGGAGTTGGCTAACCTAGTAGGAAGACTAGGGTGAAAATTGAAAACAAGGAAAGAATTAAGTTTTTTTAGTTGAAAAATGGATTCAACTAAAATTGTCGGCTCAAAATAAATGAAGCACCACTTTGAGTCCAATTTACCAAAAAATTAAAATTATTTGAAAAACTTAACTCTTACTAATGTAAATAACATTTTGTAAAAATATAAAAATACCCTTTTGTAGATCCATAAGTGTAGTTTTCAAAATAATATTTATTTTAATAGTTTAATTATTATTTATATATTTTTTTAATTTT
>VDFB02377981.1:51949-65542 GCA_007258455.2 Sequoia sempervirens
TATCTCATATGGTCCTTATGGGGATGATGGTTGTTATGATGGGGTAATTTGACTTCTCGAATATAATTTTAAAGGATTTGGATCACTTGAGGTAAATGTGACTTTGGTTTTCTCCATGATTCTCTTGTGTTGTGATCTTGTCTTTACCATAAATTTGATGTCACCTTTGGGAGAGTTGTTTCTAGATTTGTAATGTTTGAACTCTCTAGTTGACTCAAATCTAGGTGAAAGGGATGCTCTAATTCTTTTTGGAGAAATTATGATAATGGGGGATGAAAAAGTGGATGATATGGGAGAGTGATCTTTGCAACCATTTTGGGACAACACTTTTGACTTGAGTTTGATGTTTTGATGTTAGATAAAGGATGTCTATGAACTTGGAAATATTTAGGGTAGACTCATCACCTTTAAGATAAACTAGTTTAAATATGATAACTAACTTAATGAAATGCATAGAAAATGATTCATTTCACATAAAAAATAGCCAAGTTAGGGTTTTAAGTTGATTGGTGTTTTAAGTCAAAACGTGTTGATGTATTCAAAACTTTGCAAAGTTTGGTGAAGTGAAGGATGAGATTTTATGGAGAGGTGGACGAAGTGTTTGACCCAATGTTGACTTAGAATGACCCTTTTTTTTTCCAAGACCAAGGTAGTGAGAATGATTCTAGACCTCTAAAGTGTTCAAATTCTAAAAAACTAATGTTGGCCTAAATGAGAGGATAGATGCAGTTATGTAAATCTATTTGCTTTCTCCTAGATCAAGCATAATAGTTTCTTAACAAGAGGTTAGGATTGCGATAAAGTATTAAGGCCCACTTCCTACCAAACTTTGAATTACGATACCTATGTCTGTAATGGTTATTTGTAGATCTTCTCGTATGGCTTTTTATTATGTGATAGATCATTTAGGGGAACTCAAGACCATGAAAAGTACCAATGTTCTAGATAGGTTGATTATCATGAAAAAGACTTGGGTTTTGACTCATAAAGAACATGTACATGTGTGGATGTTTCCTCAAGGTACATTCATAAAAGTTTGCTAACAACTTGTTTCTATTGAGGTAGAGTGATGAAATGTGGTTTTGGATTGTCTTTGAACTAAGATTCCTAAGTTGAAAATCATGACCTATAGACCTTCTTTTGGTGATTCTAATTTTACATGAGATCATTTAAAATAAGTTCAAGTTTATGGAAGAAAGGAAGATATTTATTGTCATGCAGGTGGTGGTAATATGGGCCTTCTAGCCTCAATGTCAGCTTGTTCCTCTTCTTTTTCTAAGATGTTTGTGGCATTTCCCCAATGGGTAGGTGTTTCTTTGGTTTCAAATGTGAAGATTCTCAAACTAGTGATGATATTGGTTTGTTCTCCATTAATGAATTCAATGTTTGGTTGAATGATAGCACAATCAATATCATGTTGTTCAACATGAACAATTAGTCTCCAAATAGTCATGTAGGGTTCAATTGTGTCAATTTTATCTTGCTTAAGTAAATTGATTTTACCACAAACACTTTTCTTGATTATGTTTTCAAACTAAATTTTTATGTCAAAAACATCATAGCTTTCACAATGTCCATTTTGTAAGAATAATGAGGTTGAAACCATAATTGCTTATGTTATCTTCATAAAATATGGATTGAGATATAATCCAAGATATTTAGAAATCTCTAAGGATAGAAACCCTTAGGAAAAGAAGTAATATCAAGGCTAATTCAAGAGGTATCCATACTTAAGCCAAAGTGTTTGAAATTTTGAGGAAAATTGTACATGTTTATTTTTGTAACATTTTGAGACCAATAAATATATTAAAATGACTCAAAATCATTTACAATCCTAGGATGAAATGGCCATACTTGTTGATTCCCCACTCGAATTTCTCCAAACACTAAGACATTGTGAACAGTTAGAGATTTGGTAACACTAGCTCCCCTCCACATGGTAGACACTTCTCGAGACCACCAAATCTCAAAATCCTGAAAACCGTAAGATCCTAAGGATTCTTTTCTTTCAATAATGAATAGTAAAAATGTGGGACAGCTTCAGAATGACAATTCTTGCACGAACAAGTATTAAGGATTTTGGATTATGAACAATGGTTCATAATAATGGCTTCTAGTTCAAGGAATACTATGATAAACTCCCTTGAGAGGTCTCCCAAACCTTAAAATAAGGGATTTTCACATCATAATGATACTAGGGGAGAGCTATCATGTACCACTTCCCATTGATTGCAATTTTCATTGCAACCACATATTTATATAGTGGTTTGGAAGAGCTTGGCTTTAGCTCATTACCACTTGTGTCGTTCCCTCCTTTCAAAGTGGGGAGGCATGCCCTCTAAAGATAAAAAATAGCAAGGAAGTAGGTTTGTAGTTTGATCATCCCAATTTGCATGAAACAAGGAGAGAACACACACCACGCCTTTTCCCTACACTCGCAAGAGGCTCATTTTTAATTTGAAATGAAAGATGTAGGTGAATTTAGAAAGTGTTAAGGAATGTTTATGTTTCTCAAGGTCATCGAGCAGTGTGACAGAATTGCATACACATCCAATAACAATGTTGTAAATCAAAAGACAACAAACACTCATAAATTTTAACACCTCAAAGTAGTGATGAGTTCATTTTAAGCACCAAATGAAATGTTAAGTTGCCTTGTTCAATTTTAAACCCAAAAGACAATGATGAGATGAGGGTTCAATTTTAGTCCTGTTTGAGCATTTTTTTAAACCCAATTAAAATTTAGTGAAGTCCTAAAGCATAAAGTAGAAAGCATAAAAAAGTTGGGTAATAATTTCCCCAAAGTTCCAAATGCTTGTTACAATCATAAAATTTCAAGATAAGAATGCTTCTCCATTTTAACTTAATATCATCCAACCTGCAAAACCTATTAGTCTAACAACTAGAACAATGTTATAATTGTGTTAGTATTTTAATAAGTCAAAAATATCAAAGCACATGCTGAAAAAATGATCATTAAACTTCTTACCCAAATTGGGCATCGGTACTTGTGATAGCATCACTCTGGTGAGCAAGGGTGTCGCTTTGTAGAAAGAACAAAGAGCATGATAGCATCACAATTTGGTTGGGCATCACCATTTGAAAATCTTTGATACCTCAATAAAGTATTAGCGTTACCATTTATTTAATCAGCATTGGTGCATTTAATCAATGGCACATTTTGAAATAACGATAGTGTTTCTATATGGCGATGCCCAACAAAGTGTGTTGCTGTAATTGATTTTGGCATTGTTGTTTCCTAGAAAAAACAAAACAAATGGAATTCAAGATGGAAACTGGTTAAATTATCAGTTTTTCCTCCTAGTGCCAAAATTTTGATTGAGGATACTAGTATGGATCGATCACGCTTGGTCCATGATGAATCGGAGCATAACATAGCCACTAATACTCAATCTTCAAACAAGATTATTCAAATTAAAGGTAAACTAAACATTTATTGAAATGAAGCATTCTAAATATAAAAAAATTGAAATTTCTATTCTACCCCATTTGAAATTTTTCCTGTTTTGGAATTGGTGTCATGTTGATGTGGAACAATGACCCTTTCCCAATCCTATGATCAGTGAGCTTGTTTCAATCAATTCTATTGAAGAGAATCAATGACACTATTGTGATAAATGGATGAAAACATGATTTATGCTAAATTTAACATGATGCAAGCTAAATTAAAATGATTTTATGCTAAAATTGATCTAAATATGCAAGAGCTAAGCTAATCTAAGCTAATTCTAAGCTAAAAGATTCAAACCCTAATTTATAAACAAGCTAAGATGGATGCATGGAAGCCATTAATGGAAGATTAAAGCTAATATGCAACTAAAAATGAACTAAAATATAGTAAATGTGAATAAAGTATGAGTGTGAGTGTGATTGAATTCAATATCATACATTTGCAATTGAAAGATGGATCCATTTGTGTCCAAATAGTGTTCTATTTATAGGAAAGAAAATGAGAAATGAGGGTTTGAGATCAAAAAGATCAATCAATGGTCAAGGATGGAGGAAATAGGAGGCATGGATCATGGATTCTCATCAATGAGTGAGAATGTAAGATGATATTTAATCAAGGGTTCCCATTTGTTCCAAACAAACACACTTTTGATCTACACACACAGACCACAAGGTAACTTTCTCAAGAAGTCACAAGTTTAGCTTGCTCAAGAAGCCAAGTGAGAATATCCCTTTTTCAAATGATTAGAGGAAGAGAATATTATTTGGAATATTCTCATGGGTGAGGAAAAATGATATTTTGCAAATTAAGACAGTTTTAATTGTGTAAAAAAGGGGTAAGGTATATTCCATGGGAATATTCCCCTTTTGGAGGAAAGTTAGATTAATTGTTAATTAGACAAGGTTTAATCATACAATTAGGGATTTTGGAGAAATAAAGTGATATTCATTAAATTAAATGATTTAATGAATGGGGGGAAAGGTTAAATGACATTTAATTAAATAACTTAGGGTTAATTAAATAAGAGTGCTAAGGGAATTAAATTAAATAATTTGATTTGTTTAATTTAATAGGATGAAATGTTAGTGTGAAAAGGGGGTGAATTAACTCGATTAAATGTGTTAGTTTAATAGATGAAAATGGTGCATTTAATAAAATAGGTGGGATAATTTAATTAATTAAGTGAAAAGAGGATGAGTTTCAGAGGAAATGATGTTTGTATACCTGATTTGAGTGCATGATATCATTTAGGAATTTTCTTAGTGTCTACATAACCAATGTATCACACTTTTCTTGCATTTATACAATCTTTTCATCCACACAAAATCCACTTTCATCTTCATCATAAAAATGAAAATAATTATGTATTAGCTCTTTCTCTATAACCTATGCCTCACTAATGTCTGTTGCCATATATTCTTCACCTTCACTCTCAGCTAAAATTTAATTTTCATTAATTTTAAATCCTCTAAAGGACACTCATCTACTACTACAATATCATTTTTCTCTTCCATTTCATACCCTATTTATTCCTCTCAACCTTTTCTGCACTTTTCTCTTATTTCTCACTCTCTTTCTCTATTCCTTCCTCAAAGCATACTTCTACAATATTTTTTCCCTCTTTTTCACCTGCATACACAACTATGAAAAACTCTTTTCCCTTATTCTTTGGCATTTTTTTCAAAAAAATTCCACACTCTCAATCTTCAACCTCTTAGGTATAGACTGCCTCATGATTGGTAATCTATCTACACACTCTAATCCTCTAACATTATTCTCAACCCATAGGTCATGGTGCAAAATTCCTCACATTAGCACTTTTTCCTACATACTTAGGAACTCTCACTCTGATACCACTAATGTAAGAGAACAAATTATCAAACATAAACTCCAAAAAATAGAAGATGCATTCAAAAATTATTTTTAGCAACAATAGAAAAATCTTGAACAAGTACCCTTTTTTTTCATTCAAATCTCTTGGAAATTCATGGATTATAAAACAAATATGGAATTAAGTTGTGCACAACCATTTGAGATGATGTAAATCACTATAAATATGATGATAGATTTGTAGAGGAGGGGGACAAACCACACCAAGGCTCTAGGTCAAAGAGAGCCGAGAGCGGAAGGCTGCCCTAATCTACCTCAACCACACATGTGATTTATGCTCTAGGGATAGAGAATGAAGAAAACTCTAAGTGATTTTGTCACTCTACTAACCCAAGAGTTTTGGTGGGGCTAAGCGAGCAGGTTTCTAGAATCCAAACTATACCATAGATGGTTCTCTATCTAAGGATAACAATGTAGATCAGGGACAATAATGCGATGTACTGGATTCTCACAAGTGTGATGGGGTCTGTATGGACAAAAAGTGGAAAATGACAGTGAAAATAATAGAAGACCTACTAACGGCTTAGGTGTTGATATGTAAAGTAATAATAGAAATGCTAAATAAGGAATGATGGAAATAACTAAAAGGACAATGTAGAAATGACAAGAAACAAAGGTGGTGGAAATGAACTCATAAAGGGTCTAGTTTTCTAGAAATATCCACATGAACAAATACCTACACATAGCCAAGAAGGTAAAAATGTTGGGGATTCATAAGGGTTTTCCATATTCGAACCCTTTTTTTGGTGTTTTTGTTGAATATCCAAGATATTGAGAGGGTGGGTGAATCAATATCTTCTTAAATTTTTTGATCAGATACCATCCAATTATTCCAATGCATATAACAAAAAAGATAAATAAAATAATTAACAGAGCATGAGATCACAAAACAGATGAACAGTCCAGGATTTTTTATGTGGAAAACCCAAAATGGGAAAAACCACGGCGAGTGTTAGCCCACAAAATAGTATAACTGGCTATAAGATATTACAAAAATTGGGTAGCTCACTACCAGGACTCCCTGTCCAAATACAAAGGATCACTATGTACATAATTACAATGACAAAATGGTTTATAGCCAAAATAAACTAATAAAGTACACCTAGTGAGTACAGATTCAATTCCAAAGAAGTTTAGCAAACTGAATTGACACACTTCATCATATTCACTCTTCTTCACATTCACATTTTCAACACAATCATCACTCACACAATCTTAAAAAACTATCCAATATATATATAGATGATCTCTCCATAGGAATCAATTAGGTCAGCCTAATTAGATGCACTTCTTTGTCACCAAAAATACCAACTGTTGGCTCCAAGCTTTCACAAAATCTTCCCAAAAAGAATTTCAAACATCTAAAACGCTACATCAAGTTGGAATGGACCCAAAATAGGTCACACATAAATCTACATAACAAAAATTAATTCACCATTACACAACTCATCCATTAAGTTGGCCAAGGATAAACTTAATAGCAAAAGAGAGTAATAATAATACACCATACGAGCATTTTAGTACATGAAATCTTGAATGTATGTGCTTCCAAAATCCATAAATCATTTCCCAAAACTACAAGAAATAGTAATCACTAGAAAACAAATGCAGACCAAAATATCAGAGGGTATATCGGACCAGAATACCAGAAAAAATTCAAATGTGATCTTGTAATTGCAACTCATATATCATGGTGACATAAATGACAACACAAACCAACAAAATTAGATGTTCTTCTTCATTTTTCTGACAATATTCCCCTTTTTCATTGATGGCAACATATGCCAAAAAAAATATTTACAAAACTCCTTATTTACAACACTTCTCCCCCTAACACCAACATTTCATTTTTTCTTCAAACCTCCCCCCCTTTGACATCAAAGATAAAGGGTGTCCCAACAACTGAAACTGAAATATGAAAAAAAATAAAATAAAAAAAACATGTATCAACCGAAGGATGGTGAGCCTTAAAGCTCCTTTAAAATACCTTCCCTTACAGATTTTCCATTCTCCCAGCTATCGTTTGCAGCAATCAAAATCTTGTTTAGGGATTCCAACTCTACTAGAGTTTCTTCTACACCATCTGAAGTATTCGGAGTCAAATTTATCTTCTCAATCTTTTATGTGCTTGCCAAAGCCTTGCCAACCAGAGTGTATTCCACTCTTATAATGTCACTCAACTAATCAAATTTTATGATAATCTCTTCCTTCTACTTCTGAAAGAAAAATATTTTTTCTTTATGCATAGTGTAGACACCGAAATATGGTTTAGCCCTGCGACTTCCATATTCTTCATAATTCGTATTCTTCATTGTCATGATTAAATAATGTCAATTATTTAATTATTCTCTATAGTCTTCATTTCTTCTATTGATTAAATAATGTCAATTATTTAATTAATTCATCTTCTTTTTATTTCTTCTATTAATTAAATAATCTTAATTATTTAATTAATTCACACTTTTCTTTATTCTATCTGATTAATTAAATAAATGCTTTTTTATTTAATTATGTTACTAATTAACCTTATCCTTCTTGTCAAATTAAATAAATTCTTATTTAATTTACTCTTTATCATATTTCAACTATAATTAAATAAATTATTTATTTAATTATTTTAAATCCTTCATCATTTAATTAAATAAATCTTATTTATTTAATTATTCTTCGAATATTGAGTCTTGAATTAAATGAATTATTTAATTCATTAATTCTATTTTAACACATTCCTCTATATTTTAGATAATTATGTGAGTTATCTAAGTATTCACTTTTACTCGACTTGACATCTATTTTAATCGTTTAGTTAATCTTTGATTTAATGTCTAAGTGGCTATCTCGAGTAATCTCTTCGTCAAGTCAGTCAATCGTCCAGTTCTAACTCAATTGCGTGTACATGCATATTAATTAAATATTATTATTTAATTAATTAAGTGTTGTGCGTGCATTCGAACAGAGAGTCGTTATAATCAATCTTTATCTTTTTCATGTAAAGATATTTCTTATGTTTTCGAATGCCGAACTGAAGATTAAATCATTTATTTAATCTTTAATTCTATTTCTAATTCGAATCACTCATGTCATCACTGTCAGTTATCAGAATGCATGTCTAATCAGTCAATCTCAACCATCCGTTCATCTTTCAATCTTGGCCTGTCGTTCGAATAATCAATTTTCTATAAATTGATTTGTCATTCTTTATTCCAATCTCTCTCGCAAATTTAATAACTTTTGAGAGCACTTTGTCTTGAATCTTTGATATTTTGCTAATCACTATCTTAGACTATACTTGCACGAACTTGAAAATTTGAGGGCAATTATACTACACAAGCAAAATGGAGAAGGGCAATCGAGATGAATCATGGAAATGCGTTTGAAAATTGGTAAGATTGTTCTAGTTTTAATTACGTTTTTACTTTCCCATGTTCTTTGTTGCTTAACGAATGAATTTTCATTTTAGATTTTAGTATTGTATGCATGTGTGCTTCTAATGATCTTCTTTGTTGTCTATTGTGCAAAGCTTTTATTTGGCGTTACATTTGGTGAACCCGACGTGAAGACACCATCTTCGCGAATCCGTAGATCTTTTAATTTTGGTTTTTGCAGATTTTTCGTACGGAATGACGCATCTGACAATTCCTGAACTGCAATTGACTTTCTGAACCGCATCTAACAGAGAAACGACGCATCTGACAATTCCTGAACCGCAATTGATTTCCCGAGTCGCAACTAAAATAGAAACGACACATTTGACTGGTAACAAAGCGACGCAATTGACTGGTAAAATTTTATTTCTTCTTTCGGCAATCTAGAATTTTCAATTGATTTTCGTGTTACTGATATTTGATTTTCAATGTGTGGCCATTTGGAGTTAACAACCTTTTGTAGGATGATTGACGAAGACAATATTGAAAATTACTAATGAGATATTCAACAGGATGCTTGTCGAAGACCCTAGTTAAATTTTGAAACAGATTGTTTGGTAGCGTAGCAAATCTTTCATTTGGTTAAAATTAACAAGTGTCTACTATGTTTGGTGTGAAAGCACAAGTCTGGTTACCCTTATGACTTGGTATATCGAAGTATCCTCTCCCCTTGCACATCCGTGCGATCCTAGGTGTAAGAGAAATGGTTACCAAGTCTAGAACTTAGGCCTGTTCTAGTGGGAAAAAGTACTCACCCAAGGACGACTCAGACCGGTAGCACCCTGAACCCAAGGGACTTCCAGCCGGTATATAAAAGTGGGTTCTTGGGGAAACCCCAAGAATCACGAGTGTGGTTCCAACAAGATGGATCCGAAAGGGGACTCGCGTCATATGGATCACACCCCACGAATGGAATGCCCGAATTAAATACCCTTTGTTTTAGAGACCAACCTATTTGTGGTCGTTGCTTGGTATTAGTGTAGGGTATAGTATCATGCCCGAAGATACTCACTACTGATCCCCTTGAGTAGAGATAGCAGTTCTTGGGAGGTCATTGCCCAAAGAACTCAGAATTGGTGTGCTCGAAAGACGTTAATGAGCCGTGGAGGGGAGCCAATGCCACCAAATTCCTAAGCTATCCGCTCTCGAGAAGGAAAGGTGTTCATCACCAATCTGGGGTATAATAGGTGGGCTATACCAAGTATACAAACCCTAGGCCTTTGGCCTATTAGGATGTGCTTGTTTGTTATCACTTTAAACATTCTTTGAGTCTAAAATCGAAACTGAGAACACTTTGTCTTACGATTGTCTTTGATTGTCAGAATTTGATCACAGAAAACAAAGTCAGTTTAAATTTCATGTCACTGAAAATTCACAGAGAGTCGCAACTGTTCACCAAAAAATTGCATCTGATTTTTAGAGTTGCATCTATTAATATTGAGTTGCATCTGTCAGTTAGAGTCGCATCTGGTAATTTTGAGTCACATCTGTCAGTTTAGACTGCAACTGTTAAACTTGAACCGCATTTGTTAAATCCTGCGATGCATCTGTCTGATTATCAGAAAACCAGAATTCATAGTCACTGTCCAGTCAACACAGTTATACCAGTTTCAGTTGTCTTCACACAAATAGTCTTTGAAATAGAAACCTGAAACGATTTGCTCAATTTTGCATCCTTTAGGTTCATTTACTCGTTACCATAGTTGTCTTCAATTAGAGTTTAGCTTCATCTTAGGGTACATATCACCTTTGCATTAGACTTCTAGAAAGGTCACCTTTACAGACTTTAGGATTGATTTACCATCTACACTCTAAAAAGATCATAGTGTCAACAAAATTTGTCATTGAACCTAGTCCTATCATCTTATACTTTGTCCTACAGAGAGTCATCCTAGCTCATCAGTCTAGTTAGGAAACTCAACTTGTCTTTGATCCTCGTCCTACATTGGATCCTTGACTTAACTAAATTGACACCTTGGTTTGACTTTAGGTAGTTGGTCCCTTCATCTTGGGTTTATAGAATTGATCACTTTAGGGTCTTGCTTAGACTTTGCATCTTTAGAGTCTAGACTAGTGTCATCCTAGGACATTCATTATTTTCATACGAAAATCCCAAAAACATAGACTAGATTCATACAGTTTGTAGATATAGTCTTGCATATCCCGCATATTGAGCTTGTCTTACATGGTTGAAACTAGGTCTAAGAGAAGAGAGAGAGAAAACATGTCAAACCCAAACGAGTTCATCAATCCATTTTCTTCAAGACCTCATAAGACTCTATTAGAAAAATTCACCACTAGAAACACTCAAGGACATATTGCAGTAGAAGACATAGAGGTTGTCGCACAGGACCCTGAGTTTGCCTCTTTTGTAGATGAGTACCTAGCAAATGATCGTCAATGGTTTTTAGGAAAATTGCTAGCTTAAGGTGCTAACTTACCTCCAGGATTTGACATTAGCACCTTGCAAACTCAACCTACACAAGGGACAAATACCATGACTACTAGTACTACTATACCTCAGGTCAGCATGACTATGCCGTCTAGCACATCTACACAGAGTACAACAGTCCATACGTCCCCATTTGGTACATCTAGCATGACATCGGGATTTAATTTCACTATAGGGGCATCATCATCCACTCCCACTGGTCCTCTTATTGGGAGTAAAAGACCTAAAACCTCAGCCCATACCTCATATGTCGGTGTCACAAGTGCACAATCAACAACCATACCTACTGCTAGTATCATGGGTACCTTACCACAGTTGATGGCCATACCTAGTGCTCAAATCACTAGTACTATACCAAGGATTACAAAAACAGAGGGCATTCCCTCCTTCCAATATGGCAATCAAAATCCACTCTTCCAGACTAGCAGTCAAAATCCACTTACATCGATTCTGAATCGGAACCCTTTTTCACAGATTGGTAGTTAGAATCCGTCCACGCAGATTCCAAGTCAAAACCAATTTATGTTGATTCTGAATCATAACCCTTTTTCACAAATTGATAGTCAGAATCCGTCCACACATATTCCAAGTCAAAACCAATTCACATCAATTCTGAATCAGAATCCCTTTTCATAGAGTGGTGCTCGGAATCCATTTACACATAACCCAGGTCAACACCAATTTATGCAGATACTAGACCAGAATACATTTACCAACATTCTGAATCCAAATCCACCTCAGATGCCAACGTTCAATCAAAACCCATCACGGGACTTTGGATTTCAGAATACATACATGGATCCACATAATCCTCCTAGCACATCTTTGACCCAAGTTGACGTCCTACAAACACAAATGCACGCATTGCAAACACAAATGGATAACATGTCGGTGTCAACTAAGAAATCATTTTCAACAAAAGACATATGCCCATTCCCCTTCGATAGATCATTGTACATGACACCTTTCCCTCACGGATATGTCATACTGAATCTTCCTAAGTACAATGGCAAACACAATCTAGTAGAACATATCAGGGAATTTTCTACCATATGCATAGATGTCACTTATGACCCCACGTATCTTATAAGGCTATTTCCAAGAAGTCTTGTAGGAATTGCACTAGAGTGGTTTTCAGGTCTATATTATGGCATTAGATCTTGGGGTGAACTAGTTGAGAAATTTGTGGAGCAATTCTCCTTCAACATTGACCATGAGATAAATATAGCAACCTTGTGCCACACAACGTAAGACAAAGGTGAAACATTCATTTCTTTCTTCCAGAGATGGAGAACTATTGCTAGTAGGTGTCCTGTTGAAATACCCGAAAAAAAAAAGGTTACAATGTTTCAAGAAAACCTTCATCCAAAACTCAAAAGTAACTTAAGGGTACATTGTTGCATATCTTTTTCAGAACTAGTGGAAAAAGGGGTGATAATAGAGAAGGATCTCATTGAAAAGGGTGAAATCAAAATAACAACATCCAATAGAAACCCAATCATACAAAACACCCCCACTGACAGAAACAGATTCTAGTCTCGCAACAAAAATGTCACCAATGATGGGGTGGTTGATGCTAAAACACTACAAGAAAGACCCTTCCTCACATTACAAGGACCTCATACTTTTGCCAACATGCTTAATGCTATCAATCAACCTCCTAACATGGTCTCAAATACTCAACATCCACAACCAAGGAGATTTCAAAAACGTGAGTTCACTCCCTTAGGGGAACCCATTGAGTCAGTGTTCAAACAACTATTACAACACAACCTCATACAGTTGCAGGAACCAAGACAATATGATCGAGGACAGTTTAAACCAGCTTGGTGGGATGACAATGCCTTTTGTGATTATCATAGGACTAAGGGACATAACCTACAAAACTATCGACAACTGAAGAATATCATACGGGATCTTGTTGACAGGAGAATTATTGAGGTTAATGGACAAAAACAAAAGACATCCAACACTGATCATCAAGTCTTTTCAGACCCACTACATGACCATGGGAAAGGAACTGTCCCCAGTTCGAGTACTAAGAACAATATGTTAGCCAATTATGTGAGTATCAAACATGATTATGATAGCGGAAAAATCATTCATTTCCTTCGCACCGCTGATCAAAACATCAATACCATTACTATCAATGCTAATCCTGAGTGTGCAGTCAATACTCGTCGTACTAAGTATACTATCCCAGGCCCTCCGTCACAGCAAACACCTCAACCTTCCAAGTTACAATATAACCTACTTGACCAATTAGGGAAGACCTTAGCCCAAATCTCAATCTTGGAATTGTTGCGCATTTCCCCAGAGCATCGGTCTATCCTTGATAAGGCTTTACAGAACAC
>VDFB02377982.1:0-18563 GCA_007258455.2 Sequoia sempervirens
TATTGGTTTACAATTTCATTGAGGAAGGAAAATTGCAAAAACTCTCCCATGAAAAAAAAATTGGTTTTCAGGGGTTCGCACGAACTGGGGGTGTTCGTATGGACCCAAAAAGGGGTTCTTATGGACCTGGTTTGAGCAAACCCTATTTAATGATGGGACCCAATTTTTGGAAATTTTTTAAAACGAAGACAATGGAAAATTCAAAAAAGGGGGGGTTCACTCGAACCAAGGTCTATACAAACCCCCCTTTCCCCCCTTCCCCTCCTCTTCTACCAAATTCTCTACAAAAAATTTCCTTTCAAAGCTCGGGTTGAGGATGAAAATGATGATGGTAGTCCTTGGAACGAGCTATCCATCAAATATAATTTTAATATGTTTTGGTTTTATTATGTATTTTTTTTCAGTTTGATTAAATATAGGTTTTTCACCAAAAAATAAGCTCTCTATTCTGCACATGTGGAAAAATAGTAGATGATCAAAATAAAATTATGAAAAATATGTTCAGGTTAGGTATTGATGTCCTTGATCCAATAAAAACAAATTGAATTTCGATACATACAAAAAAAATTATGTTGTATACAATCTGCCTATGTCTAAATTGTAATTGGTTTGACTTCGAAACTTGATTAAGGGAAAAATATTCAATAAAACACTATGAAACCAAATGAACTTGGTAGATATCATAGTTACAAATCTAAATTCGAAAAACTTAGAATTTTATCCTTCATAGAAAAAAAATTATGTTGTTTATAGTGAGCATCACTCCTTAAAAATGGTGTTTATTAATAAAAACTAGTTTTCTAAGGAGATGGAAAAAGAAATGTAATTTGATTCAATTTTTAAAAATATATATATATATATATATATATATATAATCTACAGTCAAAATGTCACAAATCACTAGTTCGCATCATCTTCAAATTCCTCATGGTTTAGTAGCTATAGGTGCCCAAAAGTGAAGATTTAGTAAAAAAAAATCAGTTCAATGTCCAGTTTGGCCAAAAATTGTAAACTAGTATTGTGGGATCACCCTCCACTTGTTCAGCTTGAATAGTCTCTTCCATGAAAACTTCACAAGCTTTTTTATGATCTTCTTTCCATGGGGATTATCACCATCTCCTCCATCACCACTGGAAGTAGCTTGTTACATGTAGAAGACATCTGATGAGGTGGTTAAGCCCCTGTGACTACTTTTGACATGCTCAATAGCCATTTTACCTTATTGTGGATGAGGTTTTTTCTTTTCATCATGCTTCTTCATTATCCATTCACCTGTCCTTTTGATCACAACAAAATTCTTAGCTTCAATAGTTTCAAATTCTTTAATACTCCAGTCCATGGGTAAGATAGGCTAATTCTAAATGTGGCTTGTGAAATTAGGATCCACCAAGTCGGATTCATCATCCTCAATACCTTGGATATCCCAATTTAACCTAAAGGTTACAATCTTCCTTAAAGACAATCTCATCCACCCACGGTCTTCTTACCTCATATTCATTTAAACAATCTTCCTAATAATCTTCTAAATCTAGAACATGATAAAAAATTAGTCCTAATTGCAAATTATCCTTCACAAAGTTTTGGCTATCAAAGGGGAATCTTCTCTCATAGAAATACATGTTAAATTTGGCCAACTATTTTTCAATGTTTAAAGCATCAGACATTGAATTACATTGATAGTGTGACATACCAATAGGAAAAGGAATTCCTACCTTTTTCCTTTCTTGACACCATTTATTCACTTCAGCTACTTGTCTATAAATTTCAGTATTTTATCATCCGCATACTTTGTAAATTTGAAGGGGACTCCATCAAATCCACCTACTTTTATGTAAGTGAATCTCTAGAACTGAATAAAGCAGCTACCATAATTCTTAGCTAATAGAGTAGCTTCAGGGGATATTCTTAGGCTCATATCTCCTTGAATTTCTCTCACTACTCTCATGGTGAGAGAATCAACTACTCTTCTAATACTCCTATAGCTTTTATGCAATTTCAATTGAGTATAATAATCATACATTTGAAGAGTATTGTAAAGCACACCTTCTATGTGAAGTCCTAACCAAGGCCTTATGCAAGCAATGTCATAGAATAGGTATGATAACATATACAACGCTCTATTTAAAATGGAAAGTGAGTGATCTCAATATGAATTTGATGACTAATTAAGATACACTAGTTAATGAATTTTTTCCCATGGATCATTACCACTATGAAAAAATGCATCCACTCCTCAAAATCATGCACATTTTTGTTTCCTTTAAGTCTATGGAGAAGTACTATCATGTCTGAAATCTCCTCTATGAAATGAGACCGATGCATCTTCTTAGGTAATTGTGATTTACCTTTCTTGGGAACCTTGAACCACTATTGAGCAATAGTGTTTATGCATTGTCCCTTCTTTTCAGTGTATTGTTGATAACCCACTTTGAAATCAATTGTAGCAAAGGCATTCCTTTGGGGCAAACATAGACAATTATTGAAGGTATCATCATTTAGTTTAACCACCAACCTATTATCATTAGTCCTCACTTCTCAAGTTTGTGGGTTATAGTTGTATATACACTTGAGAACTAAATCTATGCACTGCACTACTATAGGGACACATAACTGCTTACAACAACCCACTTTCTATAAGCCTTCGAGTAATAAAAAATGCGTGGAATAAAATTGGGTCAAAATCACTTGATTTTTAAGCACAAAAATGATGTATCTATAAGAAGAATTTAAAAACAAATCATGTAAGTATTGGCCTTGATATACTTTTCTATTAGTGGTACATTGATAATAATAAAAAATGTGTGGAATGCAAACACACCAAAGGAAAATTGGGTCAAAATCACTTGATTTTTAAGCACAAAAATTATGTGAGAACACACATGCTTTGAAAATATCAAAATGATGTGAGAACACATATGCTTTGACAAGATCATGATTTGGTTTCAGTTATATAATCTAAGAATGAATAGATATATAACCAAGCATCTCTTAAAGCTATTCTAAATCCTTGTTAATGCAAGTGAGACTGTTTTTGACATCACTCAAAGCTCGATGCTATTTTAAATCTTTGTTAATGGAAGTGGGACTCTTTATGGTAGACTATTGTTGATAAAGATCTTACATAATTTATATTTTAAACTTTTGTTAATGCAAGTGGGACTCTTTATATAGTAGACTATTGTTGATAAATATCTCTGTTATGCCCTTAATGTTAGTGTACACAGGGTTATGAATAGTCAGCTTGTGGCTATCTTTTCTCTTACTTAAGTCATATTATCATTATTATATTGTTATTTAGTTAATTAGGTCGGTCTAAGGATTATATAAAGCTATTTGAATTGGCATGGGTGCTATCCTATGCATAAATAAGGTATATATAGGAGGTAGTGAGTCTTATTTCATCATCATATTGTGAATTGTGTTCTCATTGGAGATATTTGAAGGTTTTCCCCGTCGAAGTGGCTTGTTATTCTTAGTTATTATCAAGTTTTTTTAGCATATTTCCTACCATATTCTTCTATTGTGCAATTTATTTCATTGCAAGTGGTTTTAGAGCATGATCTTGGCACTGTAGAGGTAAGGCATTTTCTTAACATTACAGGTCATTTTGCTAAGATCATATCTCTCCAAATTTGGTGAATTTTTCTCTTATTTTTAAAGGGTTTTTGAAGAACATATTCAAGAAGCTACAATCTAGGTTTCAGAGGAATTGGAGAAGAATTGAGCAATTTATTGCAAAATTAGGGTTTTTGCACAATTTATTTGAAAAATGCATATCTCCAAAATAATAAATAATTGATTCCTCATTCTTAGTGGATTTTTTAAGACATAATAGAGGAGGATACATTTAAATTTTTAGATAAATTTAATTATAAATAATGGAGTTATTGCAAAATCAAGGTTTTCAACAAATTCACTCTCAAAGCTGAAAATTTGCTAATTTCTTGAAGTTTTCTAAGTGTTGTATTTTCCCTAGTAAGTCACAATAAACTTTTTAGAGAATTTAAGTTTCATTTGTGTGATTTATTTCAAAATTATTGGTTTCCATCATGATGGGGCTTGAAACAAGAGGAAAAAATAATGTTGTCACATCGAAAAAAATGCCCTAATAAGGATGAGGTAATAATAGAGTATATTACTCCTAATGAGGAAATTAGCAAGGTCAAGGAAGAAATTTCATCAATGGATATGGAGATGAGTTTCCTAAGAGGAGATATATTGAACATACAAAGCATGTGAAGTTCTTTTATGAATGGAACAAGAAAGGAGGTCTCAAGCAACCAAGGTGAATCATCCAGGTTAGCTACTCTTGATCCAAACGTTATTACTCATATGAGATCTAGGAATTTGATACCAAAGGTGGATATGTGCAAGTTTGATGGAAAGGATCCACTAACATGGATAAACCAAATGGAACTTTTTTAATGTACATCAAGTCCCAAATGGAAAAAAGGTCACAATGGCTTCCCTATATCTAGAACTAGATAAATTCATTTGGTATAGATGGATTTGTACTCATCGACAAAAAAGGGTCGCACTATCTCATGGTCAATTTTTATGAAGCTCCAATCATAGTATAGCACTAGTGTGACAAATAAATTCTTCAACGAATTGGCTAAACTTCAACAAAAAAGATCAGTCAAGGATTATATTCAACAATTCCAAAATATATCCTTAAGAGTGGAATACAATTACAAAGGAGAACTTGAATGATTTATTTTTGGGTGGTCTCAAAGATCACATTCAACATGAGGTACACACGTTTAATCCTAACTCTATATCTGAGTCTTTTATCTTAGCACGTAAGGTAGAGGAGAAGTATTTGATTCTTAGAGAGAAAGGGTATAATGGGATAAGAGAGAAAGGATATTCAACACCTTCTCTTCCTCAACCTACTAGGTTGAGTCCACAAGTTGAGGAGAAGAGAGCAAAAGGGAAGTGTTTCAATTGTGATAGAAAATATAGTCGAGGACATACATGCAGTTATTGAAGTTTTGAATGAGGAAGAAGAGGAGGAACCAATATTAGATGGTGTTAGGGAGTCATATGAGGAATCACATTATTCCAAACCAATCATTTCTTGTCATGCACTCTTAGGTTTTAGCACCCCAAAAACCCCCAAAGGTAGTGGGTTTCTTAAAGAAGCGGAAAGTAACAGTGTTGATCGACTCCTGGGTAGTACTCATAATTTCATCAACAAAAGGTTGGCTACTTGTCTAAATTTCTTTATATATCCTCCTCCAGATTTTTAGGTCTTGATTGTAGATGGTGGTACTATTAGTTGTTTTGGAAAATTCCATAGCATTAAATTAACCATGGGAGATTATCACCTTGATATTACAATGTATGCTATCTCCATGGGTGCAATAGATATTGCTTTGGGAGTACAATGGTTTACTACTTTGGGAACAATTGAGATGAACTTCCAAGAACTATTCATGAGATTTTAGTTAGAAGCAAATAAAATAGAGCTAAGAGGGTTGAATGCAAAGCACCCACAAATGCTAAGTTCTCATAAAATTCGTTCAAGTTTCTTAAGAAAGGAGTTGATGGATTTGTGGCCCAATTATGTTCATTAGAATATCAATCTAATTCTCCCACCCATCTAGATTTACAAGCAATTAATGATCATCACTTTGTGGTTTTTGGAGATATGCCTAAAGGAATTCCTCCTAGGAGGGATCATAATCATGCCATACAACTAGTTCCAAGGAGTCAGCCACAAACAACAAAGATACATCTATCTTTTCATGTTTCATGTTTGAAGAAGGTAATTGGGAATAATACATATACTCAGACAATATTACCAAAGCTCAATGAAGAAAGAATAATCATATTGAAACCAAAGTTCATTCATCAAGCACACACAAAGAAGCTAAGGACTAGAACACTCACTAGTTATCTCATCCAATGGAAGAATTTACGAGATGAAGATGCCACATAGGAAGACAAGGAGTTAATTCAAAAGAATCCACACTTGATTAGCATCAAGGACAATGCTTCTCTGAAGAGGGGGCATGCTATGCCCTTAATATTAGTGTACATAAGGTTATGAATAGTCAGCTTGTGACTATCTTAACTCTTAATTAATTCATATTATCATTGTTATATTGTTAATTAGTTAATTAGATCAACCTACAACTTATAAAGCTATCTAATTCAACCTAAACGGTATCCTAAGAATAAATAAGATATATACAGGAGGTAGTGAGTCTTATTTTGTCATCATATTGTGATTTGTGTTGGAGATATTTGGAGGTTTTCCCCCTCGAAGTGGCTTGTTATTCTCAGTTATTATCAATTATTTGTAGTATATTTCCTACCATATTCTTCTATTGTGCAAGTTATTTCATTACAATATCAACATGATAATTTATATTTTAAACTTTTGTTAATGCAAGTAGGACTCTTTATAGTAGACTATTGTTGATAAAGATCTCAGTCTTGATAATTTCAAGACTATTCTCATATCGAGTGGAATTTTTAGCAACCTTAAAATTCAAGGCTTTAGGGAGTCCACTATTGCAACATTGACTAGAAATAGGCATGATGAATTTGAATCACCATTTTTTTTCCTCTAGGTTTGAGGGAAAGAAGCCTCAATAGAAAAAACATCCTATTATGGATAATGGTGAGAAAAAGAAAGAAATGTGTTTGCTATAAATGCAATTATCCTAATCATTTTAAGTTGTAATACTTCAAGAAGAAAAAATATATATATATATAAAGTTGAACAAGGAAGTATGATGAATGTGTTTTCTATAAATGCAATTGTCCTAGTCATTTTATTTTAAGTTGTGATACTTCAAGAAGAAAAAATATATAAATAAAGTTGAACAAGGAAGTATGATGAATGTGTTTTTTTTTCCTTTTAAGTTTTAATACTTAAAGAAATATATAAACAAAGTTAAACAAGGAAGTATGATGATGTAATACTTCAAGAAGAAATATATAAACAAAGTTAAACAAGGAAGTATAATGGTTGATGCAAATATTGAGGATGATGATGAAATTCATCCAATATTTTCAATAAATGCTCCCAAAAATGTAAAAAAAAATGATGTTTAAATCATTGAATTCATGCTACTCACCACATTACTTTTTTTTTAAAAAAAAGGAAAACTTTGAAAAAAGTATGAAAGCATTTGAGAGACATTATACTGGGATATGTTTTGCAAATACATGTTTTAATAGGGATCTTGTAAAATGTTTGAATGAGAAAAAAATTGTATATAATGTATATATGAAAGGAGGAATATTTTACTTGAGGATAAACTTGTGTAAAAATTTAATTAGTGTTTCCTTGAGGAATCAATTGTGGTATGGAAGGTTTAGCCATATTAAGATTAAGTCGATGAAAGGAATGCTCAATCAAAATATAGTGTATACTCCACCCATTTTTTATAGGTAAGTTCGAAGCATTTGATGTTTTCAAGGAGTTTGTACGACAAGTCAAAAATGTGAGAAAAAATATAGAATGTTGAGGTCATATAATGGGGAGAGTAAGGAGTTTGTACAAGTAAAACATGTGTGAAAAAAATTAAAATGTTGAGGTCATATAATGGGGAGAGTATAGCTTAGACAAATTTGTTCATTTTGCACACAAAAGGGAATGAAGAGGCAACTACAACAAAATAGAATACTTAAAGACCACTATAGAAAGGGAATGAAGTGGAAATTATGGAAAAATAGAATACTTAAAGACCATTATAGACCACTATAGAAAGGGAATGAAGAGACAATTACAACAAAATAGAGTTCTTAAAGACTGCTATAGATAATTTTGAAGCATTTAATGTTTTCAAGGAGTTTTGTACGATTCAAAAATGTGATGAAAATTAGAATGTTGAGATCAAATAGTGAAAAAAATTTAGAATGTTGAGATAGAACATTGAGATCATAAAGCGGGAATTGTATAGCTCAAACGAATTTGTCCGTTTTTAGCACAAAAGGAAATTCTAAAGAGGTGACTACAATAAAATAGAATGGTTAAAAGACGATTAAAGAGAAATATAAATCAATGTTCAAGCTTGTAATCTTGGGGAGAGAAGTAGGTGTCATATAGTGACTTATTTAATCAATCAAAGTTTGACAAAAATCTTGGGTTAGCCATTTGGGTGTCTTTGGGAGCATTTCCTATAGAAACATTCCATAAGAGAAGAGAGGGAAGTTTGATGAATGATGACTAGATGGTATTGCCCACTAATTGTATGAACCTAAGGTGAACAAAATTCACATCTCTAAAGATGTATTTTTTAAAAAGAAAAGTATCACCTTTTAAGTGTTCATCATGTTGATTTGCTTGAAATTGCATCATTGAACTAGAACTATAAATCATGATTAATTAGTAGAGGTTGCACTAGAACTAGAACTAGAAATTAGGATTAATTAGTAGAAGAAAGAAAGTATCAACAAAGTCCAAGCTCATGTCCACTCCACAATCCAATTAGAAAGATCGTGGAGATGCTCGTCAAATTACACAACTATGATGTTAAGTATGGATTGGTGACTACTATTCTAAGTGCTCATGAACCAATTAGAAAGATCATGGAGATGCTCATCAAATTACACAACTATGATGTTAAGTATGGATTGGTGACTACTAGTCTAAGTTCTCATCAACCAAGAACTTTTGATGAAGCAATAAAAGAAGACAAAGTGGAAAAGTTCTATGAATCAAGATGTATTCAACTCATCAAAAGAAAACATAGGAATGGTACCTTTACTTAGTAAAGAAGCCACTAATTGTAAATGGGTGTTCAAATCCAAGTTCATATTTGATGGCTATATGATGGCTCAATTAACAATAACAAACAAAACTTCCTTTGCTCCAATCTCAAAAATAATTAAGTAAAAATATCAAGATAGCATTTGCTTGCCACATAATTGAAAAATTTACCAAATGAATGTGAAAAGTGTATTCTTGAATGGATATTTGAGAAAGGAAGCATATGTAACACCACAAAATGGATGTGAAAATTGCATTCTTAAATGGAGATATAAGAAAGGAGGTATATGTAACACCACCAAAATAGATGTGAAAAGTGCATTTGCTTTGTGAAAAGTGTATTCTTTAATGGATATTTGAGAAAGGAGGTATATGTTAGACCACCAAAATAGATGTGAAAAGTGCATTTGCTTTGTGAAAAGTGTATTCTTGAATGGATATTTGAGAAAGGAGGTATATGTGACCACCAAAATAGATGTGAAAAGTGCATTTGCTTCTGAACATTATTGAAATATCCACCAAATGGATGTGAAAAGTGTATTCTTGAATAGATATTTGAGTAAGGAGGTATATGTGACACCATCGAATGGATATCAAAACTGCGTTCTTAAATGGAGATTTGAGAAAGGAGCTATATGTGACCACCAAAATAGATGTGAAAAGTGAATTTTTGAATGGAGATTGGAGAAAGGAGGTATATATGACACAAGCTTATCATTTTGTTGAAATTTGAAAAGTGCATTTTTGAATGGAGATTTGAGAAAGGAGGTATATATGACACAAGCTTATAATTTTGTTGAAATTTCACATTCTCGAATGGAGATTTGAGAAAGGAGGTATATATGACACAAGCTTATAGTTTTGTTGAAAAATGAAAGAAACATATTAGTATGTCACCTAAAAATTTCAAAACACTGTATCATTTGATATAGACTTCATGGGGCCTAGTATTCAAATTTTTTTATCAAAACTTTCTTCGAAGGGAATTCAAAATAGGATAACCCAATTTGTACATTTAATAGCTCTACGAGTTATTATTTATTTTGTATCATTTGATATAGACTTCATGGGGCCTAGTATTCAAATTTTGTTATCAAAACTTACTTTGAAGGGAATTCAAAATAGGATAACCCAATTTGTACATTTAAGATCTCTACGAGTTATTATTTATTTTGTATCATTTGATATAGACTTCATGGGGCCTAGTATTCAAATTTTGTTATTAAAACTTTCTTCGAAGGGAATTCAAAATAGGATAACCCAATTTTTACATTTAAGACCTCTACGAGTTATTATTTATTTTGTTATATGTTGATAATTATCATAGGCTTCATGGGCCTAGTATTCAAATCTTGATAAGTAATTTCTTGAAAGGGAATTTCAAAAATATTCAATGATCTTGATTTGCACATTACAATCTCTAGTCACAAGTTACTATTTAGTTACAAGTTACTATTTATTGTGTTTTGCTAATCCATGAAGTGAAAGAAGACATGATGATTAATGGAAATAGGAACTAAGTCGACTAAAGACCCTAATATCAAAGGATGAAACACTATAATGTTTCACAAAAGGGACTTTGACTACTACTCATCTAGATATTTCAAATTCTTGACTCATCAAAAATAAAGTCATTAGCTAGTTGCAATGTGAGTTATAATACATCTTAGAGGAATATTCAAATAATGAAGAGTTTAAACTTGTTAGGTTTTCAATGACTATGGTTGAAAGACTCTAGGAAATCAACTTTTGGTTAATACATTAATTTTAGATCTACCATTATTTCATGGAGTTGTAACAACGTTGAATTATCATCCTTTGAAGCAAAGTACAAGGTCATTGTTGCAACATGATGTGAAGTAATATGTTCACATAGTTTCTTAAGAATCTTTGACACCATAACCCAATCCCACAACTATGTATTGTAATAATCAAAGTGTGTTAAAGATCTTTAGTTAAGCCAATGAAGGGTCAATAATAGACTAAAGGTCAAGGTGCATATCCCATTGTTAGATTGAGGGGAAAGGAGAGAATTGGGCATCAATAACTTAGAACTCCCATACTCTCCAAGTAACCAATGTTTCATGCTCACACAAAGCATATTAAAGAACATCATCTTTTCTTTGTGTGAGGAAGTTGAGCTAGATTATACACCAACCAATGAACAACTTACATGTCTTTACTCGAAGGAGAATTAGGAAAAGAAAGTTTGTGGTGTTAGAACACACACAAGCTAATAAGCTTATATTTTATAAGGGTCGTTCATGGAGAGCCCATGCTCTCCAAGAAACCAATGTTCTATTCTCACACAAAGCATATTAAAGTGCATCATATTTGCTTTGTGTGAGGAAGTTGAGCTAGATTATACACCAACCAATGAACAACTTACATGACTCAAAGGAGAATTGGGCAAATAAAGTAGCTTATTTTTTTATAAGGGAACAACCTACATGTCTACTCAAAGGAGAATTGGGCAAAGAAAGTAGCTTATTTTTTTATAAGGGTCATCATGGAGCCCATGCTCTTCAAGAAACCAATGAACAACTTACATGTCTTTACTCAAAGGAGAATTGGGCAAAGAAAGTAGCTTATTTTTTATAAGAGACACCATGGAGCCCATGCTCTCCAAGAAACCAATGTTCCATGCTCACACAAAGGGGTGTGTGCAAGAAGTTGAGTCCACTTTTTGGCCAAAAAGTGGAAGTGTTTTCCCTGATTTTCAGTATTTGACACATTTGACCTTAAAATTTGAAGCAGTTAGAGATGAAATTTTTAAAAAAGTCACTAATCATAAAATGTAGTGCTCGGAGTCTAGTTTCCAAATATGTAATTTATTTCAATACTCAGATTGTACAAATTGAGTTTTACTAGGAATTTCTAAAAACCACTATTTAAAAGTCATTTTTTTTTACCATACCATGCACGTGTACGACATCCATATTTTGAATTAAATTATCGTATTTTTCTAAATCCTTTTGGGAAAAGTTTTATGACTCACTGAAGCTTGCTCTTGATATTTTTTTGTAATTTTTTATCGAATTTTTTTTTTGTTAATTTTTTATTAGGCAGATTTGTCGTTTTGAAAAATCATCATGTGACATGCATAAGATGACCTAAACTTATCATTTTCTGATTTTTTTTTTTCAAATTGAAAAGAATTGTCTGAAGTTTGCTCGTGCAATCCGTTTGTCAAAATGTTATGTTGATCAAAAGTTATTAAAATAGTAAAAAACTGTGATATTTAAAGTTTATGGACCAATTTTATTAGAAATTCATTGAAAAATAGAAAAAATAATTCAATTGCAAAAAAATTACATATTTAGAATCTGCATTGTTTCATCTAAAATGGGTTTTAATTTTGTCAGAAAATTTTGCAAAAAAGGTCGTCAGCCATATTGCCAAAGTCGGTATTTTTCTTTGACATTGTTAGGGCCTTCAACTTGCAGGTCAAACCAGGTTGAAGGCCTAGGTTCGAACTTCCAATGCTTTTCCCAAACCAAAAACCTTGGCAAAAACCCACCCACGATGCAAAACAAAATTCAAATTTAAAAAAACGGGATCCCGATTATAAAACGGGATCCCGTTTATTAATAAATAGGATCCCGTGCTATAATCGGGATCCTGTTCCCATCTAACAACATTCCGACCGTTGTAAATGGAACGGGATCCCGTTTCATAAACGGGATCTCATTACCTTTACAACGGCTCCGACATTCAATGTCAGTGAATGGGATCCCGATTATAGAGCGGGATCCCGCTTATTAATAACCGGGATCCCGCTTATTAATAACTGGGATCCCGCTTATTAATAACCGGGATCCCATTTTATAATAAGCGGGATCCTGTTTATTTGATTTTAAAACACTGTGCAAAATTACTGTCAAATCTGCAACTTTGCAACCTCATATGTACAGCCGAGAGCACTAAAAATGAATTATTTTTCATAAGTTATTGTATTTACAGGCAGTGAATTTGATTTTTGGTTCATTTTATCAAAGGGAGCATCATCTACACCATTTTTGAAGTGAAATTGTGTTATTTTTGTGCTTGTTTGGAGGAAAAAGGTTTCAATTTGCAATATGGATTGAATTTTTCAAAGGAATCATGAAGAAAACAATTTTTAAAGTGGAATTGTGGTAGTTTTCTACTTGTTTTGAGGAACACAAGAGGAAGAATTTTGTCGTAATAGGTATTCAGCTTCCAATTTGGATTGAATATTTTGAAGTATTTCACTATTAACATTCATTTGTTCTTGAGAATTTTATAATTATGGGAGATAAACTTTGTAATAAAAGAAGAAATACATTGACTCCTCAGGAAGTTGAAGCAAATAGAGAAAAAGAGAGACAAAGACAAAGACAAAGAAGAATGAGAATGAAATCAATGAATGATGGTGGAGCAACCAATTCAACAACTATTGAAGATGAAAATATTGAAGATACCATAGTTGTAGATGAAGCTAATTTGCAAGGAGTCAATTTGGAGAAGAATATGATTATACAAACAAGTTCTACTATGTCTTCAAATCCCTCTTTGAATGTTAAGGAGAATGTTTCAATATGCACAAATCTAGGTATGTCTTCAAATCCACATGTTAGTGAAATGGTAAATTTGTATATAGAAGTTTTACAAGATGTTGGATATAATGATGTTGACATTGACTATATTCAGAGAGATGAAACTTTTATAGAACTTGTTGAAAACAAAAAAGAAAAATATTTTGTTGCAAATAAAAATCAAAATGATCATTTTCTTGAAAATGAAAACAAAACCTATATTTTTGATGAAAACGAAAATGAAAATGAAAATCGTTTTGTTGATGAAAATGAAAATAAGAACCGTTTTGTTAATGAAAATGAAAATGAAAACCATTTTGTTGATGAAAATGAAAATGAAAATGAAAATGAAAACCGTTTTGTTGATGAAAATGAAGATGAGAATGAAGATGAAAATGAAGATGAAAATCTAGAATGTGATGTTGAATTTAATGAAAATACTTTTTTTTAAATTGGAAGTGGTGTTTTCAATAATCTTCCTGATCAAATTTCTTGGAGGAAAATAAGAACACATGAATAGAATATACACCAAAATTCTTTTATCGTAAAAAAATTGCATTTCAATGTCAACTAATGATGCAATTGATGAGAATGCAAAAAATGAGGAAAGTAATGAAAAGGTTAGGCTTTTATGTTAAACCAAAAAGAAAAGATCAATCATTAAAACATGCTATGTCTATTGTTGCTAGTGCCATTCAATCTATTGGGAAAAATAGTCGATCTAAAGATAAAAACACAGCAAGAAGAGCTATAACTACTGCTATAGTTAATAAAACAACTTTGAATAAAAGAATGGTAAGCAATATTAGTGAAGTTTTAAAAATGCATCCTAAAACATTACTAAGAGTGGCAAAAAGAAGAGAAAGTATAGAAAATGATCCTATCAATCAATGTTGGAGTTTCAATGGACGACTACCGAGGTCTGATATAAAATTGAATGTTGAAATTAAATCTTTGATCAAAAATATTGGCATGATAATACTAGGGTTTCATCTAATGCTAGAGATGTTTAAAATTAAGAGGTGGGGTCAAAGTTGAATCACCCAAAACACCTAATAGATACAACCTGGCCGAATTTTATAAGAAATTTTGTAGCGATTCCAGGTGTTACCTGGTAATATTAAAATAAGTCAAAGGTCTTTTGAAAAATGTAAACCCTGGTATGTAAAAATTAATAAGCAACGAATATCTTGTTGTAAAATACATGTTCAATTTCGTTATTTTTATGATATTTTTTGATATATACGTTGTACCTTGCATTCTAACATGATTATACATGATTGTGGTATTGATATGCCACCTGAAGCAATAAGAGATTTTATTTCAGGTTTGTTTTGTGAAAAATATAATGATAAATTATTTTATTTAAGTTCTTGTATTTCTAGACAATGCATTAACTGCGGAAATCTTTCATTTTTGAGAATTTGTTTGCATGAAAGTGTTGATCATGATTTGGGACAACAATTAGTAGATGTCAAAAGATTTAGGAATGTTCACTATTCTTTAAAAGATGGAAAAATAGGAAAGCGTTGTGATTTAGTTACAAAAAAAGTTAGTGTGCATGCATTTATGAGTGAATTTAATAATAAAATTGTACCAAAATATGATATGCACTTTCGAACATACTCGATGACGATGGCCAATTCAGCATGTAGAAACACATTCCAATTGGTACTATACTTTAGATTGGATGATTTTGTGGAGAATTATAAGCTCCATGAGAAAATTCAATCTCAATATTATAATTTTTGTGCAAAGTAGCTATGTTTGTCCATATTGTTTATAGACATGCGGATGATGCTTGAGAATGATAGAAAATTTTGAGGGAGTATCATTTTTTTATTTGAGTGACAATGGTTTACACACTCATGAGCATTCAATATTGTTTTAGTATATTTTATAGAAATTTAAAAGAAAGAGGAATCCATATGAAAGAACACCTCATATGGTCAGATAATTGTACGGGGCAGTTCAAAAATGCTAGAATGTTCTATTGGTTAAGTAGGGTTCACAAGGAACTTAATGTCCAACATATATTTAGTTTTTTTGAAGCTGGGCATGGTAAAAGAGAACATGATGGAGCTGGTGCATGTGTTAAAAGAATTCTTGTTAGAGAACAATTAAAATTCAAGGATTCAGTAAAATTTAAAAATGCACATGAGATTGTGGATTGGTGTAATAGAAGATTATCTACACCTGGTTCAAGTGATTACTCTACAGTTCATCGATTCTTTTGGTTGGTGGAAGAAGAAAACATTGTATCTAGAGTTGATTGTGAGACAATTAGTGGATCTACTAAATGGCATTCATTTAGGAGTGCGACAGCAAACACATGGACTAGTTGGACAAGGGAGCTTGCATGTTTTTGCCATTTTGTATCTCGAGGAGATTGGGAAGCTTGTGAAAATCTGAGAATGGGTTGAGCGATTGGGAGCAAAAGATAGTTGACACTGTGAAACACATAATAATCAATATGGGGAACTATTGAAAATGATCAATTGTTTGCATCACGAAGATTATGATCATGTTTGAGACCTTGTACAAGAAGGTAATTTTGAATTTAATTTATTTCATTTTATTTTGCTTTATTAAGTTATTTTTTAATACTAAATTAGTTAAATGGATATGCACAAGTTATTAATCGAATTTTGTTGGCGGGGACATTTGTATGCGGTTATTGCACCTAAAGGAATGAAGAGAAAATAGAATATTGGTTGGCTCATTGTGTGGAAACTAAACATAGGTTGATAACACCTTGAGAAGATGATGATAGCTTTCATTATCCAATAGGTACGGTGATCCCCTTAAGACACCTCCTTAAGCAAATTTTGATTACAAGTTTTAGATCCCCTTAAGCAATTTTTAGAACAAGTCTTTGATCCCCTTAAGTAAATTTTGAGAAGTTATTTGATGGTGGTTTTGAACATGTTTTCCAATAATAGGATCGGTGGTGGTTTGGTGGCACTTGCTTCTGAAAATATTTGAGAAAGAAAGAATGGTCTACACACGTTGAAGACTATGAAACACATAAAAAGATTATGCATTATTCACATTTGGTGGTGGAAACAAATATAAAACTAGAGTTCTATCGTGGAAGACCTTAAAAAAATTACTATGGTCAATTTCTATGGAAGAGCATGAGGCCATCATAGATGCATTGCAAAAAAGAGAGGATGCAGATGGTACAATGGACTAAGTAAATACAGGTAAATATAGTTTTGGTTTTATTTTGTCCTTTTAAATACATTAAATACATGTTTCGACATTGGTCAAGTGTGTTATTAGTTGAAATTGATTTAAATTGTTCTTTTATATATCCTTAAGGCATAATCACAAAAAGGATCTAGTCCATACAAATTCAACCTAGACAACATGGAATACTTAGTGAAAATAGGTAATTATTAGTGAAATTATATTTAAATACATGTTTTGATTATATATTGGTATTGCTTGTACATTAATAGTTAAAATTGATTTATTATCCTTTTTTGTATCCTTATGCCATCATTGCATTAATCTCATACTTTGAAACAAAAGGAGAGGATGCCTGGATTCAACCTACAAACATGTGTGGGAACCACTTTTAAATCACAGTGCCAGAGTTACGTACATATAGATAGTTTATATAAGGGTAAAATATGTATGTTTTGATGATTTCATTGATATTGCTTGTACCTTTTGATGCTCCGGTGGTGTGAAGACCTACTACATTCTATCCCTGAGTTTGAGATGTTCTTGAGATGGCATATCCAAATTTTTGTAAACATCATTTTGAGATGACATATATGTTACATACATACTTACAAATTAAACATACTATTTGTACTTCTATGTATCAAATCAATATTCTATATATTTAGGTATTATAACCCTTTAAGACATCCCCTTAAGGCGTTCTATTATGACCCTTTTAGACATCCCCTTAATTAACATGTTCTATTATGACCCCTTTAGACATCCCCTTAAGACCCCTTAAGACATCCCCTTAATTAACACGTTCTATTATGACCCCTTTAGACATCCCCTTAAGACCCCTTAAAACATCTCCTTAATTAACATGTTCCATTATGACCCCTTTACACATCCCCTTAAGACCCCTTAGAGACATCCCTTAATTAACCGTTCTGTGCCAGGCCTTGGACATCCTTAAGACATGTTATAGCTTAGCAAGACATCCTTAGTACATTCTATTATGACCCTTTTTTTTAGACATCCTTAATTAGCATGTTACATTGACCCCTTTAGACATCCTTAGGACCCGTAAGACATCCCCTTAATTAACACATTCTATTATGCCCCCTTTAGACATCCCCTTAAGACATATTCTAACCCTTAAGACATCCCCTTAAGACGTTCTATTATGACCCCTTTAGACACCCCCTTAAGACGTCATTATTTGTTTTGACAACTTATAAATTAGTGTTAGATGAACTATTATTTATAGTATTTATTAATGCTTTTATTCTCTAATCTTCTATGGTATTGTTATGGTTAGGATTAGAATTTTAATTAGAGTTAGAATTGAACCTTGATTCTAACTATAATACTAATTGAACCCTAACCCTAACTGTTATTAGAACCCAACCCTTATTGAACCCTTACCCTATCCTAAAATTAATCATATCCCTAAGCCTTGTTGTATCTAACCCTAATTGAAACCTAACCCTAACTCTAGTTGTGTCCTAATCCTAACCTTTACCCAAAGCTTTATCCTATAACCCTAACCTTAATCCTAAGTTGCTATATTTTTTTACAATAAAACCTTTAGTAAAGCCTTAAAATTTTAATATTTATTTACATATATATGTTAATTTTGAATAAAATAGAATATTAGTGATTTTTCCTTTTTGAAATGTTCTTAATTTTTTTAAAAATATTGAAGATTTTTTATGTTGGAAGATTTCTACTATTCATGTACAGTGTTAATTCATGTGTATTTTGAGCAATCATTATTATAGTTGAAGATTATTTTGATTTTATAACTGTTTTTCCTTTTTGAAATGTTCTCAATTTTTCCTATAGTTAAATTTGACATGTTAAAGACTTTCATTACCAACTTGATATTAATCTAAATATGTAGTAATCCAAAGACTATACATTCACATGATTATTTCCAAATAATATTAAAATAATAACTTATGTAGATTTTGGAAGTGCATCTACACATTTTAAGCATAAGATCCATGTCCACTTGACCCATATTTTAATGCAATTCAGGTTTAGACCCTAAATTTTTGGTATATAAATAGATTGCTTTTGTTTGTAAATTATGATTTATT
>VDFB02377983.1:0-27413 GCA_007258455.2 Sequoia sempervirens
TAGGCCTAGTTGTTAAATACATCAAACTTCCAACCAAATTCTTATACATGGTCAGATTCACATTGTTGCTACAATCTTCCTTGCTCAACTTTAGACCTATGGCTATTGGTGTGGGGGCAGGCTTGCAATCTTGCATCCTAAACCTCTTCAAAATCTTTACTGCATACTTTGCTTGAGAGATAAAAATACCATCATGTATTTTTTTTACTTCTATGCCTAGAAAATACCTCAAGAGACCTAAGTCTGTCATTTCAAACTCTCCTCTTATGGCCTCTTTAAAATTAGCAATGATAAAATCATTATCCCCAATGAAAACTAAATCATCAACATACAAGACAACAATTAAAATCTTACCATCAGCTACCTTGATGTAAAGAGTGGGTTCACCATTGCTTTTGCTAAAGCCATTGCTCAACAAATATGAGTCAATCCAATTGTACCTTGCCCATGGTGCTTTCTTCAGCCCATAAAAATCTTTTTTCAGCCTGTGTACCTTGTTTTCTTGACCCAAAATTTCATAACTAGGTGGCTGCTCCACACATACTTCCTCTTTCACTACTCCATTCAAGAAGGAAAACTTCACATCCATTTGATACACCTTCCACTTGTGTTGGGCTGAAATTGCTATGACTGCCCGCATGGTTTCCATCCTTGCAACTGGAGCATATGTCTCATCATAATCTCTCCCAAATTGCTATTTGTTCCCTTGACAACTAATTTTTCCTTACGCCTCTCTATTTTTCCATTGGCATTGCTTTTGGTCTTATAGACCCATTTCACTCCAATTACTTGCTTGTTGGGAGGAAAATCAATTAGCTCCCATGTTCTATTCCTTTCTATTGCATCTATCTCCTCATCCATGACTTCACACCATTTCTTCTTTTACAACATCCTCAAAATAAATTGGATCACTATGAGAAAATAATGCAAAATTCATACTTTCATCAAACTCTTCATCATGCCTTTCATTTTGGTAGATCTCCCTTAGACTCTTGGTCTATCTTGGCATTAGGGAGGCGAGAGTGGGATCTGAATTTTCACCACCACTACTTTGCTAAGTAGACCATGTTTGTGCACTAGTCTAGAGCGGTCTGGAGTTGGTCCAAAGCAGTTCGGAGCTATCGGGGACTCCATAACATTATCTTGCTGTACTTCATACTCTTTTCCTTCATCACCTGAAGTTGTTGGGAGTGGTACAGAGCTGTTAGAAACTATCAAGCTGTCCCATGACTCATTCTTTAAGAACTCCACATCTCTACTGATAACAATTTTCTTAGTGATTGGGTTATATAGTTTGTAGGCTTTGGACTCTTCACTATAGCCCATGAAGATGCACTTCTCACCCTTGTCATCCAAATTTTTCCTCTTCTCTTTTGGCACAAGTGCATATGCCACACACCTAAACACTCTCAAGTGCTCAACCATCCACTTGCATCTTGTCCATGCCTCTTGCAGAATCTTGTCACAAACTGCCTTTGTAGGACTTCTATTTATCAAATATACTTTTGTTGTTACAACTTCACCCCAATATTCATCTAGGAGACTCTTGGCTTTAAGCATAATTCTTTTCATCTTCACAATGGTTCTACTTTTTCTCTCAGCCACTCTATTTCTCTGCGGAGTATAGGCTGCTGTTAGCTCCTTAATGCCTTGTTCCTTATGAAAATTCACAAACTAATTGGAGGTATACTCTCCCCCTCTATCTAAACTTAGGACCTTGATGAAACGTACACTCTCCTTTTCAGCTTGGGCCTTAAACAATTAAACTTGTGAAATGCTTCAGATTTATGTTGTAAGAAATAAACCCATGTCTTACGGCTGTAGTCATCTATGAAGGTCATAAAATATTGGCTCTTACCAATAGAAATTATTTGCATAGGGCCACACAAATCAATGTGCACCAGCTCTAATGGTGCTCTTTCCCTTCTATAATTTTTAGATTGAAAGGGCTGCCTATATTGCTTGCCTAAAATGTAAGCTTTACATCTACCACTAGGTTGTACAATGGCTGACAAACCTTTAACCATACCTTTCTTTGAAAAAATATTTAAACCAACATAGCCTAAGTATCCATACCTGAGATGCCAAAACTTGGAATGGTCTTGAATGACTATCTTGAAGGCTGCTTGCTGTTGTACTACTGTACATTTTCCATGTTTGGAGGTTGCAGCTATAGCTGAGAAACACCTTTCAAACCTTAAAGGAAACATTCTAATTTTTGTCATTAGCACTGCTGCAACTATTTTCTTGCTTCCATCCTTCTCATAAATGATGCATTCACCCTTTTCCATCAACACTTTGTAGCCTTTTTGGATCAGTTGTTCAATACTCATGAGATTGTGCTTTCTACCAGGGGAAAAATATACATTGTCAATCTCCTTCTTCTCACCTTGCTTGGTGCGAAACATAATAGACCCCTTTCCCACAACTAAAACTATTTCATTGTTCCCCATTTTTATTTCAGACTTGACATTTTTATCAATGAAAAAAATAAACTCATTACCACTCATGTGGTTGCTACAACCACTGTCTAAAACCATACCTCATCACTGCCTTGCTCAGCAATGTTGCACATGATGAAAGCCTTTTGTTGATTACCCTCAACCACTTTTTCATTAGCCACATTTGCACTTTGCTTGGACTGATCACGTTGCTTTTTCCAACACTCACTTGCATAATGACCAAACTTATGGCAATAATAACACTCAATGTTGCTCTTGTCAGACCTCTAATTTGAGTTGCTCTTTTTGGCTTGTTCGGAGCTGGACTGAGAACTGGTTGCTTCCTCTTGGTTGTGTGCTTGTCCTGAGCTATCTTCTCCAACACCTCCATGTCCAGATCTACCTCTACCTCTGCCTCTTGAGCTTCATCTAGAGTTGTTTCTACCTCTCGCCCTGCCTCTTACATTGGCTTGAGTTTTGAAAGCTTGCTCATGGGAAGAACTTGCAGACCTATTTAAGCGTTGCTCATGGGTTTGTAGGGAACCCATCAGCTCATCAATGGACAATGTTGAGAGGTCCTTTGCCTCTTCAATGGCAATCACTATTGCATCAATTTTTTTGGGTAAACTTATGAGGATTTTCTCCACAATCCTTTGCTCTTCCATGACTTCTCCATTCATTCTTAACTAGTTTATCAAACCAAAAATTCTTATGTGGAAGTATGAGATAGACTCACTGTCCTTTATTTGGAGAGTCTCAAAATCTCTTCGAAACATCTGGAACTTCACCAATCTGACTTTATCAGTCCCTTTGTAACTAGTTTGGAGGATTTCCCAAGCTTCCTTTGCATAGTTAGTTGTTGCTATTCTGGAAAAAATGGCCTCTGTCAAGGTTGATTCAATCAGACTCAATGCTTTTGCATCTTTCCTCCTTGTCTCCTTCAACTGGGTCTTCTAGTTGTTTGTGAGGACTGTATATGCTGTTGTATCAGTCACATCATTGAACCCACTGATCACAAGGTCTCACAAATCATTTGCAACCATTGTGGTCTTTATTTTCTTTGCCCAAACATCATCATTTTTTCCATTGAATGGTAGTGGCTGCTACCAACTCTTACTCTCTTCTCCAGCCATGTCTCCAACAAAAAAAACTTTAAACACCCAGAAAATAAATGCCCAACTCACTTAAGACTTAGGGCCAATCTGAAGGGATTTAGAAAAGCTCTGATACCAATCTAAAGGGATTTTTCAAATCCTAAACACAAATAAAATGCATAGAGTTGTTGCTCTATTTCCCAAGCACTGGGAATACCAAATAAAATGCGGAATAACTAAACAAGTTGATTGGAGACACACAATTAGGCATGCAAACCTTGTTTATTTTATTAACTCAGAAAATAACAATTACAAAAGATTCTTAAACTTGAAATTACAAATTGCTAATGACAAACTTGATTTGCAGCAATCTAGAGCTGCACACACGCTTACAACAAATTGGAGCTTCTAGGAGATCTTTCTAATTCTTCCTATTCGACTGGGAGCTATCTATTGCTCCTTGCACACACAGAACAATCCAAAGCTATCCACTAAACAATCTAGAGCTATTTGCTACTCCTTGCACAAAACATTCTTTGTTGTTGCTACTGCAACTTCTTCTTGCAAAAAACTCACAACTAACTTACTGACTATTACATTCCTTCTTTTTTGTCTATTCTTGTCTTCTTCCAAAAATTACCTCTCAAAATTCAAACTTACCTAACATAATAAATTCTGGAAATTCAAATTTTCCTACCACAATAAATTCTAGAGTTATGAGCAGAACAGGGATGAAAATTCCAAAAAATAACTTGTTGTTGAAAGCTCTTGACAGGTAGGTGCAATAGGGGAGTTGATGTGAGAAGGGCTCAGACAAAAAAGTAAATATTTCCAATGCCCCCCCTTTGACTGAGCCATCAAACAACATTATTCTTCATACAAATCAACAACACCTAAGTTTATTCTTAGGCGTTCAAAGAAATCTCTACTCACTTGTTTGGTAAAAATGTCTGCAAGCTGCTGCTCAGACCTACAATATTTCATTTTGATTTCACCTTTCTCAACTAATTCTCTTATGAAATGATACCTTATTTCAATGTGCTTGCTTCTTCCATGAAAAACTAGACTCTTTGTCAAAGCAATTGATGAAACATTGTCACAAAATATAGTTGTTTCATCCTTTTGTTGTTCCTTCAAATCTGCTAAGGTCCTCCTTAGCCAAATATCTTGGCACGTACGAGTCTCTCCTTCCGATGAAATACAGTTTGATTGAATCAAGGGCTTTTGCTTTTTTAAGCCCCTGGTTTTATGTATTTTGAGCTTACTTTTTCAAAAATTTCCCTATTCTTTTCTGAAATTTTGCACAAAGAAATTATTTTCTCAGAAATCTGAAAATTATTTTGCAAGAAGGAACAATCATTTTATAAAGGTTTTTTACCAATCCCAAGAGCATAATATCGCACTTATTCTATAAAGTGCCCATTTATGCCTCTTTTGGATGATTTACAAGCACTCCTTCTATAAAGTGCTAAATTGAGGGGAACAAAATAATCAAGGGGGTGTTGTGTGTGGTTCATTTTCACACTTCCTCAAGAAGTGCTTGTGTCTTGCATTTTTCCATTCACTTCTACATGCATTTTTAAGTTCTTCATTTCCGATTTTCTAGAACAAACAACTATCTAAGTTAAAGCAATATGGAATCTAATGTTATTATCGTGCCCTTAACACCTTTCAATTATCATGATTGGAAGATGAAAGTAATTCTTGTGCTTAAGAACAAAGGCTTATATAAGGTAACTATGAGAATAGAGAAAGAACCTACAACAACTCAAGACAAAGAAATTTTTTTCAATAAGTGTGATCAAGCATTTGGCTTCCTATGTCTAAATTTATCTCTTGATTTTTTTGTTCCATGTTGAGAACTTGAAAACACCCAACCAAGTTTGGGAAGGTCTTGAAAAACTATTTGGGAAAATAGATGAACTTAGAAGCCACGAGTCGGAAAATCAACTCTTAGGTCTTAGTCCTAGGAGTTTCTCAACTTTACAAGATTTTTTCACTAAGTTTATATCTTTGAAGTTACACTTAAAAGATTGTGGAATTGACAAGAAAGAGGATCAATTAATCCTTTCTATACTTTCCAAGCTAGGTCTAGAATTTTCTATGTTTGTATCAACTTTCTACTCTACTAAAAGGGCTCTTGGAGCCTCATGGTCAATGCCCACACTTGATAACTTTATTGTTGACCTCACAAGGGAGCAAGAAAAGTTAATTCAAATGGGTACTTTGAAGTCTACTAAACCTCAAGCCCTACTTGCAGGGAATGAAACACATCAAACTTCAAAAGGGGAGAAGAACACTAAAAAGGATAAGGATGTTAAGTAAGAACGAAAAATTGACAACTCCAAAAAGGACTCTCAAGGTAAAAAGAGTTAAATGTACTTTTAAAAAAAAAATTGGACATGATGAACATCAATGCATGAAGAAAAAAATCGAAGTTCTATAATAAATTATCAAAAAGAATAATATAGGGCTACCTAATTCTATCAAGGTATCTTTATCAAATCAAGATAATACTAAGGACAAAGAGAAATCAAAGGGAAAAGCCTTAGTTGCTAAAGCATCTTTATCTCCATCATGGATTATAGACTCTGGTGCTTCACACCATATGGGTTCTTCACAGGTTGTCTTTTCATCCTTAGAACCATCAAGTATGTCCACAATCACCTTAGGTGATGATACTCCAACATTGGTAAAAGGGAGAGGGTATGTTGAAGTTGAGGAACATTTGCAAATGTTCTAAGTGTACCTTCACTCTCAACTAATCTCCTTTCAGTGTATCAAATAACTCATTTAGGGAAGGGCATGAGAGTACACTTCTCTCCAAATTCAATTGAGATAAAATAATTACAAAGCAACAATTTGGTAGCAATAGGAGAGGTAAATCACCAATCCATATTATATACATTCTCCAATTTTGCCATAGATATTTCTCCAAAATCACTACTAGATCATTTAGATGAAGTTAGCAAACTATGGCATGAGCGGTTTGGCCATATTAACTACCACTATCTTGAACAACTATTTCAACATAATATGGTTAAGGGATTACCTAAGGTTAAATTTTCTAAAGGGCTTTGTGAGGGTTGTGCACTTGGGAAGCATCCGTAAGCAATATTTGACAAAGATAAATCATGGAGGGAAACAAAAGTCTTAGGACTTGTTCATAGTGATGTTTCAGGGGATTTTCCCTATCCATCTTTTACAAAGGCTAGATATGTTCTCACCTTCATTGATGATTTCTTGTGTTTTACATGGGTCTACTTTCTTAGGAAAAAATTAGAAGTGTTTGAGTCTTTTCAAGATTTCAAAGATCTTGTTGAAAAACAATCATAGAAAGTCATCAAGGTTCTTCAAACAGATAATGGGAGAGTATGTCAACAATAGTTTTGAGCAATTTTGTATATTAGAGGGGATAGATCTACAGTGTATAGTTCCTTATACCCCACAACAAAATGGTGTTGTGGAATGAAAAAATAGATCTTTAAAAGATATGGCTAATTGTATAATTCACTCTAAGGGCCTCACACCATCATATTGGGCAGAAGCAATCAATTGTGCATGTTACATACAAAATAGAGTTCCACATGAAACCTTAAAGGGTATCACTCCCTTTGAAGCTTGGAAAGGATGGAAACTAGAAGTTGATCATTTCAAAGTTTTTAGCTCTCATGCCATGGCACACATGAGTTATTTATTGAGAGAAGTGTTAAGTTTCAAGAAACATCTCTTGAAACTATACTTAACACTTCTCAATATGTTGTGGACTCTTTAAATCCTGATTACAGTACTAATGATTTAGATCATGCTCAATAGATTCCTAATGTAGTATCTTCTTCTTCCAATTCTCATAATGATGATAGTGATGAGGAATCATATTCACCTAGTTCAATGATTGCATTAGAAGTTGATATTTTTGCACTAGACTCACCCACATCTCACATTCTACACAGGGCAGAGACAAGGTTATAGGATTCAACAGATGAGAGAAAAATTCAAACAAATTTTCAGGGGGGGCACATTCCTTCGTCGTCTTTAGTTTATGATCCATAGACATTCCGAGAGGCATTAGACATACCAGAGTGGGATATTGCTATGGATGTAGAATATGATTCCTTGATTAGAAATCACACTTGGGATTTGACTTCACTTCCTAAGGGAAGGAAGATAGTTTGATGTAGGTGGATGTATTGAACTAAATTTGTAGCAGATGGATCAGTTGATAAGTACAAAGCACGATTGGTAGCCAAAGGTTTTTCACAAGTTGCAGGCATTGACTATACAAAAACCTTTGCACCAGTTGCTAAGATGACTTCTATTAGATTGACACTTGCTATATCTGCATCACATGGATGGGATGTACATTAGATGGATGTGAAGAGTGCATTTCTTCATGGAGACCTTGAGGAGGAAATCTACATGGAACAACCACCAAGGTTTGTTCAAGATTCATCCTTAGTTTGTAGACTTAGGAAATCTCTCTATGGCCTCAAACAAGCTCCTAAAGCTTGGTATGCCAAGATGGATTCCTACCTCCTATCTTCAGATTTTACTAGATTTCATTCCAATCCTAATGTGTATCTATTGTGGTAGGATGATTTACTTTTGATACTGGTTCTATATGTTGATGATCAATTGATTACTAGGAGTACTTCATCTGCCATTGCAGTAGTGAAGACATCACTTTAGGATATATTTGACATGAAAAACTTGGGTTTATTGCACTACTTCCTGGACATTGAGATTTCACAGTCAACTTTAGGGATTACTCTTGCACAACCCAAGTATACTCTTGATCTACTTGCACTGTTTCATATGACTACTTGCAAACCATCTCTGGCTCCCTTTCTTTCTAGATTCAAGCTTGAGACTTCCTGTACTACACCATCGGTTGATTCTACATTGTATTGACAACTTATTGGTAGTCTTATATGCTTGACTCATACCAGGCCATACATTTCCTATGCAGTAGGCATGGTTTCGAGATTCATGCAGAAATCTCATGAGTTGCATTGGAAAGTAGCTAAGAGGATCCTTCACTACCTTTATAGTACTCTTAGGTTTGGAATTCACTATAGAGTTGGTTCATCACTTGACTTTGTTATATAGATTTAGATTGGGTTGGTGACGCTAAGCATCACAAGTCCACTTTAGGTTATAGCTTTTCACTTGGTTCAAGTCCTATCAGTTGGTCTAGCAAGAAGCAAAATGCTATTGCTATATCATCCAAAGAGGTAGAGTTTAGGGGGGATGTTAACTCAGCTACTGAGGATATATGGCTTCAAGGCTTTCTTTCTGAGTTTGGTAATCCTTTCAGGTAGCCTATAGTCATCTATTGTGACAACCAGAGTACTATTCAGATATGTAGGAATCCAGTTTAGCATCAGCAAACCAAACACATAGAGATTCATATGTATTACATTCGAGAGTTGATTCATAGTCAGATCATCGACTTAGTCTTTTGCTAGTCTTTAGAACAGGTTGCTAAAATCTTCACCAAACCCTTCCCTAAGAGCAAGTTCATTCATCTATGAGCTCTTCTTGGCGTGTGGTCTATATCATCATCATCATCATCCTTATGGGGGGGCTTTCTAGTCTTCTCCACATCTTCTCTCTTTTTGGAGCATATTTTTTTCCCACTGGGTTTTCTATCTTACTCTATTTTTTAGAGAGATTGCATTGTACATGAGTACCTTATTAGACTTCATGGTCAGGACTAATTTCCTTTTGCATTGTACATGGGTACATCATTGGGCTAGTAGCCGGGATCCATTTTGTCCATGCCCACCTAAGCTATGCTTAAGGGGGGGTGTTAGTGTTTACATTATCCTTTGCATACACGTAGGCTAACTTAAGCCTACTTAGGCATTCATTATGTAGATAGTATGAAGCTGCCCACCTCATTGACATCCTTGAAACCTATTCCTCATGAGCTGCCTAGCTAGTTTGGAGACTGGAGAGGTGTTGATGTTCTTTGGACATCTCATGCTTGGTTATTTGGGAGATTAGAGAGGTGTCGATTATCTTCAACACCTCATGCTTGATCTTCTCCTTTATATCTGCATTTTTGACTACCTAATATACAGATCGACTATTATGTAGTCTATGTGATCATTGTGCTTGCTTTAAATCTTTGTGGTTTGTTTGAGTTTACAGTTTGTATAGGAGAAGAATGGAATAGAAAATAAGTGGAAAATATTTGATAATAATAATTCACTTTGAGGGGGCAATCTTTAGAAATTATCCAACAAGAAAATAATTTACAATATGATAATAATAAACTAATCAATGCATTCTATATATAATATTTATGTCATGGATGCCACTAAGCTTGACTTAACTATCTATATAAGATTATATAAATGATCACATAACTTAAATAAGGTTTATGATAGAAAAAAGGGTCACATATATCACAATACAATAAATATTTTAAGACCATACCATGCCCACCTCTTTACATAAGCATTGTATTCAACACAAATCAAATTTGAGTGTTTTGCATGAAGTTTTCATTTTCTCACATAGCATCTTCGATAGGAGAATTTTTCCACTTGGTCAAATACTCTATAATCAACCTCAATTGCAACCTCTTACCATGTGTTTAAAGGATTCCCTTAGGTTTTAAAATCCTTTTCCCCTCATCATCAAGATCTAGTAATTTGGTCTAAGACAAAACCCTTAATTGAATAACCTTCTTCATATAAAAAATGTAAGTCATAATATACTTTTTTTGACTAAGATTACTCCAACTTGTATCTACATTGCTAATATTTTTCAAAACCTTGTAAGGGCTATAATACTTGAGAATATGATTATTATCCTTCAATTATTTTAGTGAATTCTAGTTATATGACTCTAATCACACAAAGAACCAATATCCTACATTAAAATCTCTTGCATTCCAATGCTAATCTACTTACTACTTCATTCTATTTTATCATTTACATGTTCTCCCTTAAACTAAAGACTACCTCTTGCTAGGGACCTTTGAGTGTGCCTACAAAGAAAAAATGATGGATGGTAACCACATGACACTACAAATAGAGAGATTCAAGATTTAGTCTAAAAATAAGTGTTATAAAAACATTCTACTAGTGGTAACCATTGAAACCATCTCTCTTGTTTATATGAAGTGAAACATCAAAGATATCCCTCCAAGCACTTGTTGATAACATCCATCTATCCATTTGATTGAAGATGATATGATGAGCTAAGAACAATTTGAGTGCCCAAATATAAGAATAAGTCAATCTAAAAGTTACTCATAAATATAGAATCATAATCACTTAAAATGAGTTTTGGAGTCCTATGTAGCTTCTAAATGTTATCCATGAAGGATGTTATTATAGTACTTACACCAAATAGATGTCATAAGGAACAAAAATATTAATATTTTATGAGTCTATCGATAATAACTATAGGATGTCTTTTTTCCTTCAAACATGGGCAACATAATGATGATGTCTATGGATACTCAAATATTTAGCTCAGAATAGATAAGGGCTTCAAAATACATGGAGTCCTAATTATTTCTCCTTTATTTTTTTCACATACCATGTATTCTACAATAAGTTTCTAGACAACTCTTTTGACTCCATTCCAAAGGAAATCTTTCTTCATTGTATGAAATGTCTACAAGAAGTTTCAATGCACTTGTACCAGAAAATCATGAAGCTCTACCAAAACCTTAATCTTATGGATTGAATTCTTACATAGGTGTAACCTATCCTTGAAGCATGGAGTGTCTCCTTTTGATGATTTTTTTCTAACACAATTAAATCTTGTTGGAGGCTTTGAATGCTAAATTGACTACTTATATCCTTCTCCCATTCATTTCATGCCTCATCCACCTAATTTTCCTCCACTATGGAAATGGAATACAATAACCAATTATGGATTTTTCTCTCTTAGATAGAGAATCAACTGCAACATTCTCCTTTTCTTTTCTAGTATATGATCTCAAAGTAATTTTCCAACATATTTATGACTCATTTTTGTTGGTATTCAAATGGAAATCTCTATTCTGGGAAGTATTTGAGGCTTTTATGATCTATTTTTATCTATAAGTGCCTTCCATTTAGACAAGGTCTCCAATATTTGACTACATGTAGTATAGCCATCATTTCTTTCTCATAAAAAGGTTTTCACAAATCCTCTTCTTCAAGTTGGCAACTCTCAAATGCTTGGGTCTTCCTTCTTGCATGAGTACTACGCCTCTACTCGAACCAAAAGTATATAACTTTGTTTCATTGCACATACCTCTTCTCTCACTTAAATTGTTAATATCCATCATAAAGTATATACCCTTTCTTAGGTCATGAATCAATTATTCCTACCTCTACACACTTTAGTATTCTAGTGTCTTATCCCCAATAAAGTCAACCTGGAATATAATCATTATATTTATGGGTTCATAAACGACTCAATTTAGGATTATCTTATCCACAAGTGGGTAACACATATACCAAAATGGGTTAAGGGAATAGTATGTCTCCTCTTCAAAGAATCCTTGTAGCATATTTGAAAAGAATATTCTTCCACTTGATCAAATATTCTTTAATCATCCTTAATTTAAAAACTCTTAGTACATGTTTCAAGGATTCCCTCAAGTTCCAAAATAATTATATCATTCTCATAAAACTCTAGTAAATCTATCTAGGTTGAATCTCCTTGTCAAATAACTTTATTCAAGAAGGAAACATGGAAGAATAGATTTATTTTTGTTGGTTTAGAAAACTCTAGCTTATATGTTATATTCCCAATCTTCTACAAAACCTTATACCAAAATGGGTTAAGTGCATAGTACGTCCCCTCTTCAAAGAATCCTTGTAACATATTTGACAAGAATATTCTTCCACTTGATCAAATATTCTTTAATCATCCTTAATTTAAAAACTCTCAGTACATGTTTCAAGGATTCCCTCAAGTTCCAAAATAATTATATCATCCTCATAAAACTCTAGTAACTCTATCTAGGTTGAATCTCCTTGTCAAATAACTTTATTCAAGAAGGAAACATGGAAGAATAGATGTATTTTTGTTGGTTTAGAAAACTATAGCTTATATGTTATATTCCCAATCTTCTACAAAACCTTATAAATTAAATAATACTTGGGTACAACATTGTTATCCTTCTTTTTATTTTTCATTGGCATCTTGTTAAATGGCTATAATAGCACAAAGACCTACTCTCATACTTCAATTTAATTTATTTTATTGTGATTTTAAATATATTTTTACTTTATTCTATTATTTTTATTTTCAAGTTCTCCTTGAGAATAGAGAGTACCTCATGTAGGTTTTGAGTATGTTCTTCAACTACCCTAAAATTTAGGTGTACCCATAATGAACAAGTGATGGATAGTGGATAGAACTCATATAGTGCAAGAAAAGGAGGTATTTTAGATCAAGTATAAAAAAATGATGTACTGCTATTTTGCAAGAGGTAGTCATTACATACTTCTCTCATTTTTATATCAATAAATAAATTGAAGATATTTTCCCAAGAAATTATTGAACACCTTTTCTTTTTATCTAATTATGGATTAAATGATAAGAAATGGGCAAGTTGACAACCTAAACATAAGAAAAGGAATCCAAAAATTATATATACAAATAGGATCATGATCACTCACTATGATTTTTTGAGTCCTATGCAACTTTTGAATGGTATTCAAAAAGGTTCTTATTATATTTCTTGCTACAAAAAGGTGTGAGAAAGGACACAATACACATAGTTTGTTATACAATCCATAAAAACCATGATGGAATTTTTACCTTCAAACCTAGGTGAGCTAGTGATGGAATATATTGATACCTTGTCCTTTTTATGTTTTAGAATAGATATTTTTTTTGATAAAATGAAATATTTATAAGGCGTTAGGCCCAAACACAAAAGGCCACAGAGGGCAAAGAGTCAACAGAGAAACTAGGGTCAATGGCCATAGGGTGGTGACAACAAACTAATGGATAATTAACATCAGAATAATTTTTTTCAAAGTAAAACATAAAACACAGATAAGCACCCTACTTAGCAAGTATTTCCCAATCTTCCTCGAGGAATTTAAAGATATCCTACTTTTGAGAGATTGCACTAGGTTATATGGTCTTATTCTTTTTTCTTTCTTCTTGAAGCACTGAACCTAGAGTAACTACCAAGTTGTGGATGAACTTTAAGGTGAAGAAAGATAGGAAATTAAGTTTCCTTTCTAGATTATCCAGCCAAGCTGACATAGTAGTGAAGTCTTAGGTCATCTTAGCATAATTAGGCTAGGTTTCCTTTTTGTGACCTTTATTAGGGGTAGAGTCTTGTGAATCCTAAAACATGGCACTAAATTCAAGAAATGAGCTTAGACCATCAATATGCATCTCAACATCCTCATCTTCATCCTCCTATTTATTACTATTTCCCTCCTTTTTATCCTCTTCAGAAGAATCACTAGAGATTTCATCCATTTTCATGTTTGGTATATGTTTCCTCAGTTTGTGCAACTACCAAACACTGGTCTTTGGGCAGTTTGCATCCTTTGTTGAATCAGGTTTTCTTTTACTATCTTCCTTGTCTATAGCCTTATTGGTATTCTCTTCCTCACCATCCTTTGAAATCACGTCTTCCAAAAATAAGTTATCTTAAGGATTCTTCTTCTTTTATCTATAAGATTCTTTCATTTCAGATAGTCTAGCAACTTTTTGAGGACTTGGGGTGCAGGTTTGGGGATCTGGATTTCAATTCAAGGGTGCTATTCTTGGCAAGAAAATTTACCTTCTCTTTAGAATGATGCTTAGAAGTCTTCCCAAAATGAGGGTTTGGTTGGTTTCCCCAAGGAGAAGAGACAAATGGGGGTTCTTCAACTAGGAAAGTCTTGATGGTCTTAAGAGAGAAAAGGGCCAAATGGAAATGGTAAAGCCTAAGGATATTTGTCAAGGTTTCTAGCTTTCATGTCTAAGGCTTCTTTCAGAGAAATCTCAAGCAAAGTAAGCAGATCTAGAAATGGAAGTTGATAAGCACCTTGTTCCTAAAGTAGTTTAACAATGCGAGTTGATGAAAATAGTAACATTTAAATAAAAATTCCAATGTAATATACTTCATCAAAATAAAATGTATACCTTTTCCCATGAGTGGGGAAGCTTATCCTGATTGTAGCCAAAATGCATCTTGACAAGGGTTTTTTCATTTTTGAAGAACAAGTTCATGTTATCCATATTCTACACTTTCTTGTGTCTTTTCAATTTCTGACCGCTGCATCATAATCTTGTCGCTTACACTATCAAATCTTCACTCACCCCATAGGATATACCACCCATTTTAGATTTCATTTTGTTCCATGTGCTTACGAATTGAATATAAAGGTTTTCATCATGCTCAATTAGACTCTTTATAAGTAGTTCCAATCCTCCTTCGACACAAATGTGCCAAAGTAAAGTGTTATTATGAAATTTCTCACATGAACCAAGATCCTTTTGTACACGCTCACCTCCCATGATGTAGTCAGATTCAAGTTGGTGGTACTATAAAACATTTCCACAATTGGGCTTCAAGCAAGGAACGTTGGAGTTTTTTCTGAAAGTGAAAAGGAGGTTTCCAGAAGTAGTCTTTAAATTCATTGATAATACCAAAAGATGGGTCTTTAAATGGTTAATCATGCCCAAGATAGGGGAATCCTCAGGAAGATGCAATCAATCTATAAATTTTCCAAATTTGTCCTTTTATCTTCTCCTCCTTATCCATCTTTCTCAGTTAAGAATCACTTCTTGGACTACTCCCATACACAATCTGGAATGGTGATTTACCAATGCTCCTATTGACAGAATTGTTGTAAGAAAATTCTACCTATGGTATAATCAAATCCCATCCCTTGGGCTTATCTCCTACTAAGCATCTTAGCAGGTTACCCAAATTTCCATTCACCACCTTCGTTTGTCCATCAGTTTGTGGATGGTGTGCAAAATTGAAATTCAAATCTATCTTCAACTTCTTTCATAATGTCCTCTAGAAATAACCAACAAATTTGGTATCTCTATTTGAAACTATACTCTTCGGTAGACCATGTAGTCTCAGGTTCACCACCTCTCTGAAAAACAACTCTGTAATATGAACATCACTAGTTTAATGACATGGAATGAAATGTGCCATCTTTGAAAATCTATCCACCCCTACAAATATGGAATCATGCCCTCTTTGCGTCCTTGGCAAGCCAATAACAAAATCCATGCTAATATCCTCCCATGGCCTCTCAGGTATAGGTAATAGCTAATACGATCCAGTATTCTGACTTGTTCCTTTCGCTATCTAACATACTCTACAACTTTGTAGAAACTTCTTCATATCCTGTTGTAACTGTGGTTAGTAATAATTCTCACTAACAAAAACAATGGTCTTATCACGACCAAAATGTCCAGCCAATCCTCCACTATGCTTCTCCTTGATTAGATTCTCTCATAGAACTTCTTGGAATACACAATTGGATTCCTCTAAACAACATTTCATCTTGGATTAAGAAATCCAACCATCTTGTCCTATCTAATGTGACAGGTTCCAATCAAGCCTTCCAAACTTCTGCAAAGTATTCCACCTTCTCAATGGCCTGCACCATCTTGCACATGGCACATGAAGGCATCGCAGTGCATCTCTTTGTGGAGAATCTTGTTGGGAATGTTGTTGACTAGTTCAATCACCTAGAGTCGGGCATTATTACAAGTTGGGAAACTATGAGCAAGAAATTATTGGCGAGATTCAAGCTTGTTGAAGAAAGTCATTGGTTGTTTTCCTAACTTTCAAATTCAAAGATGGAGTACAACAAGCCCATGAGGGATTTTGTAGCAAGATTTAATCATCTCGTTACACGACTTTCTTCTACACTTAATCCATCACTGGAGATTCTAATGAGCTACTTCATAAATTCTCTCCCATTAGAGATAGCCTTCTTCTTGAAGATGGAAAGACATATAGAATTGATAGATGCGCAAGAACACACCATCAAGTTGGAGGATAATATGATTACTTCCGGCATAATGAAGAAGGATTCAACCAGGCCTCTGATTCAGAGTTTTGCAGATCCACTGCTACAAAAGGTAGCCAATGAGATACTTGCACTACCACCACCATAGTATCAATTTTAGCAACCGTACCAGCCAAAGAGAAATAATTTTCAGCCTTTTAATAATTACAGGCCATGGTTACTAACACCTCCACCAAGACCAACAGTTTAAGCTACACAAAATGTAATATTTTGTTCTTTCCATGATACCGACGAACATATCGGTACTACATGTCCTGAGAACTTAAGAATGAACCAGATTATGCGATATGCTGATGCTGCACCCAGTTCCAGTTTTGGACCAACACCAAGTTTGAATGTTGTCTTACCACAGACGGACAACCTTGATGGCGATTCCACTATAGGATACTTTCAAAGTGAACCCGTTATTGAAGAAAAAGAATACCTATGCCACTACTCTCTTGCAGAAAATCATGAAAGAGACTCTTTGCTTGTTTTCACAAGTGCTTTGCACTTGCAAGCGCAAAAGGAAGAAGAAGAGAGGCGGGGAGCTAAAGAACAAGTTAAAGAAGCGGTTCCTCAAGACCCATTTCCAGCCAAATTTGACATTGTAGACTTCTTGATGAAGCCGAAAATGAAAATTTCTTAGTTGGAATATCTCCGTGATCATCTTGAGTAGCTAGATAGAATAATACATGTAAAGAAAGAAGCTTCAATTCAGCCTACATTGCTCGAGTCACCTGTTTCGGTGAAAGAAAAGCCCAAACCTTTATATATATCTTTGTATATAGGAGGATTTAAATTGAGCAATTGTATCATTGATTCAAGAGCCTCAGACAACGTCATGCCTCTACAAGTGATGAAAGCATTGGGACTCCCATGCGCAAAAACTTAGAATGAGTGCTATTCACTTTAGTCTAAATCGGTGTTGTTGGTCGGACAATTGAAGGGCACTCAAGTAAGGTTGGAAGCTTGTCCAAAGAAAAAGATAAACCATCCTAGTGGCTAACCTTTCACCTAGCTATGGGATGTTGTTGAGCCGGAGCTTCTGCAAAGATCTTGGTGGTGCGATGCAATTAGATTGGTCGTTCGCGACCATTCCTATGAAGGAAGTTAGAATGAACCCAAATCATAGTTCATGGTGGTGAAAATCCCAAACCACCCAGCCCAAATTCTATATCAAGAAATGGGTCTTGGTAATTGTGTGACGCTGTCAGAAATAGGAATTGAAGACCAAAACATTGCTTGTTCTAAAAAGAAACTACTAGAGGATACAAAGCTATGGACAATGCAATTTGATGAGGGTTATTCAACAACAGGATTAGGAGCAAGGGAAGTGATCATCTCCCTCAAAGAATAGTTGTACCCATTGTCATATGGCCTATAATTGAAATTTACTAAAGCTGAAAAAGAGGCACTTTTGTTAGGCCTCAAAAATGTCAAAGACATGGGAATTGAACTCCCATGTGTTAAAGGGGATGTGCAATTGATCAATGAGCCAATCAAAGGATATTTCCAGGTCAGAAAGGATCATCTACGACATTATAGAAATTGGGTGTGGAATGCGATCGATTGGTTTGAAGAGTTCGATAATAGAGATATCCCAAAGATTGACAACAAAGACATCCCCAAGATTGACAACAGACATCCCGAAGATGAATGAAAAGAAAGTTGCTGACTTAGTGGTACCTACTTCCTTGAGCCATATTCTAACTTTTGTCAAGGTGCCTTTACCTAGATGTATGAAGATATGAGAATCTTCATCCCGAAAGATTTGTCTCTTGCGATACCCAGGAGAAGAGAAGTAAAGCCTTTTAGGTAGAAATGACATCCTTCAGGGATTGAGTAATTTTCTTTTATTTTCATGATGTGCTTTCCTTTTTGTAATGTGATTGTTATGTTGTGTTTTCCCTTTTCGTAATAGTTTCATCGTGTTTTAGGTGATTTTTAGGTAAGTCCAACTATTAGGTGATTCTAGGAAGCCTTGCAATTAGGTGATTAGGAAATGATGCTAACTTTGATACCCAATCGATAAGGCACTCGTCTATGCTCAAAAATCTAGAGATTTTTTAGTTCTCCTATACCATAAGTATCCGCCATGGTCCCCAGATAGAGCCAAATGTTGTACCCCCAATTAAAATTTTTGCTACACTTAGGGATTTAGAAGAAATGAGTAAAAGTCTTGTCAAAATAGTAAAAAAAGGTCAAAATTGGGGTTTACATGTCTTGCATGAGGGGCAAAACCTTGAAATTTTCCAAATCTCATGATCTGGGTTTGCTCAGAGCGACCAAGTCTACAAAACCCAGATCATAGTTTTTCAACCCTACTTTTTAGGAAAATTGCTATTTTCAGAAACTGTAATGTCCCCATTTTGCGAGCATCAGAGTTTGCTGGATTTAGCCTATTCCTGACCCTTGTAGGCTAGTATGTTTGGATAGAGGGTCCCATGTGGCAGTTACTCAGTGATTAGAGACATTACTCTTCAGTTGGATTCAGGTTTTGGCCTTTGCACAGGTTACTTGACTCAGATTGGCACACTTACTATTTATAGTAAGTTACTATTTTGGGAGAGTCAGGGTTCCTATTAATAGAAAGACACTTGAGCAGAGCATATTGGTAGTGTCGACCTTGATTGGGCCTTTGCAGCTGTTTCTAGACTCAGTTTCACATACTTACTATTTATAGTAAGTCATTGTTCAGGGTTTCTATTTTTAGGCAGGCATCCGATCAGATGGAGAACAGGGAGAGTCGACTCCGGGCTCAGACGGCTTAGCAATCAGACAAATACATCAAGAGATATTAAAGTTTAAGTGACTTAAGTGATTTATTTAATATTTTAATATTATTATAAAGTTATAAAATAACTTTATAATAATAAAGTCACTTTAATATATTAAAGTGTGTTAAGTGAATAATTTAATGTGGGAATAAATCTTTTATCCCACATTGGCCAGGAAGGTGTTTGAGCTCTCCTAAGGAAAGAATAAAAAGAGAGGTAAGAGCTCATTCTCAACATCCAATTGATGAATATTATTTTGATTGATTTTTATTCTGGAGCCTAGGGCTTTTGCAGTTTTTCTTCTTTGATTATAGAAAACGAAAACTTCCTATTGATAGCATAACTGAGGGAGTGAAAGATCTCTAGAAAGGTTGCAATTGAGGAGAGGATAATTCAGTCCTTTCACTTGTGCTTCATTGGAGAACTTGGGTGATTCATGAGCTAGTTTGATTGGGTCATTAGAGGATTATTTGCATCAATCATCAGTCGTTATAAGGGTCTCATATGTTGATTACAGTCATCTCTTGCAGCCACGATTTTGCATATAAGGGCTTCACTTTGATTCATTATTGCTGGGAGGTGTTGGCACTTTATGGGTGAGGACTTTTTGATTGTGTTGCTGCCTAAGGAAGGACGTTGAAGCTACACATTAATTAATACAAAAAATCTGAGCATAGAAACAGGGGTGGCCAAGATTAGGAGCAGCGATTCCAAGCAAAGAGGGAGAAATAAAATTTGATAAAATTCATAGAGCATTGCTAGCTGATGAGACACCTGGGCGCTTCATTATTGGAGGTATTTTCATTGTATTAGGGGAGAATCGAATAATTCTTCATGGCAGCCATCCATCTCCAGGTTTTCATATTAGTCATTACATTTCAGTTATTTATCAATGTAATCAACATGTACACATTGCATTTTCAGTCATTAGAAGCATTGTATTCATCAGTCATTGTAGTGGCATAAGATTGGCATTAGTTTGTTGCTGTAGGTGCATGATTACTATAGGAGCCCATTGCTCAATCAGATTTGATGATCATTGTGTAAGCCAAGAGTCTTGGCAACTCGTGTTAAGCTTTGCAATGGATGATTACATTTCAATAAGAATATCATCCTTGAGGAACCATACATGATTGTAATATTCATTTTGAATGACATATTAGTATGCATAACAACTGTTTGTTAAAATGCAAGTTGGCTGTAGATGATTAGTTTGCATTTAGAAGTCCTATATGAGCATTGTATAAGATGAAAATAATTCATTGGTGCATCTAGATGATAATTTAAACATTGTAGTGTTGACTCATAAGCATTGGAAGCACTTCATCAATACTTTTCAAGCATACCATCAGACGATAGTCTCAGGAAAGCAAGCTTAAAGTTTGCATTCGAATTGTTTGACAAAATTTCAAGGGAACAAAAAAGAGTTTTTGAGTCAGCTTAGGCTAGGCTCATCACATAAACTTTCTAAAAATAGAACCTTTTTATGGGTTTCTTTTGAAATGGACGCTGGCAAAATTTTCTAAAAATTGAAAGTTTGGCTGTTAGGGTTCAAATTGATTTTGATTGGTCGAAAATACTTCCTCATCAAGCTGGTGTAGTCAGAATCACAAAAGGATTAGTTTTTCCCTAGTGGGTATACTCTGCTTTTTTAGAAGGCGTATCGGGAGCTCCAAAGTCATTAATGGAGGTCAATCAGTTGCCAAGTGTCAGATTTACACATTCGAACATTGAACAGAAGATGAGAAACGATGGATGTGCATGTAGAAAGAAGAATAGAGAAGGGGAGTTGTGAAGGCTGAAAAATGCAAAATTTTGGCTAAGTTTGGAGACTCCAGGCACCCCAGCTCAATGTAGGTGCCCAAACACTCATGCCTTAGAAAATTTCTCATCTCCAACAAGCAAGACAAAGGCAAGCACGTCGAACAAAGGGAAAAATTGAAAATTGCAAAATAAAAACTAACTCTGCTAGCCATGGGCACCCTAGAAGGAGATAGTCACCTAGCTTTTCAAGGCATCAAATGATCAAATTAGGGTTTGTGCTCTCAGACAATGTTGATTAGAATCTTCTCAACTTTGCAGTGAGTCTATCAGTACAATCATCCAATCAATCAATCATCCAGAATTCGAGATCAAACGGAGATGTCTCAACCAAGAAGCAAAATGCAAACCATGAAATCATCAGAAAATATTCTGTCAGGAAAACTTGGGCACCCTAGAAGAAGATAGGCACCTAGGGTTTTGGAGGCTCAAATCTAGTAGTTAGGGTTTGCAAATATGCTCAATCTCTTCAGAATTCTTCTAGCTTCGCAGTGAATATCTTGGCATGATCATCAGATTCGTCAGCTATCGAAAAACTTAGAATGAACAAAATGCATAACATGAGGTCTCAAGCTTCAAAGTTGAAAACTAAAGAAAAATGACTAAGTATTGAGATCTTGGGTGCCCCAAGACGAGATAGGTGCCCAAGCTTTTGGGGTATCAAATGGTCAAATTTGCAGTTGTCGTCCCCAACATGAGTTCTCCAGTCTTGATCAAGCTCTCTAACACAATCAACGACAAGTCCATCAAAGTTGGTAGTCACCAGATACCGAAGACAAAATAGAAGGATGAAATTAAGCAAAATGAAGAAATCAAAGGAAAAGTTGAAAATCTCAAAATAAATTCTAATTCTGGAGGAGTTGGGCACCCTAGCTAGTGAGGGGCGCCCAAGCTCTTGACCCCCTAAATTCAGCTTTTAGGAAATATCATTCCCAAGAGACCTCCTTTAGAATCCTTTGAGCTATCCAGCGAGTCCAGCCATCAGTTTGTCAGACTTCTGAATCATCCAGAATTGGCAATTCATCAGAGGATTAGAAAGCAAGGGGCGCCCAAGCTTTTGAGGCCCCAAATCAACTTTTCAGGTGATGTTGCATCCAGAGCACCCTCTTTAGAATTCAACAAGCTATTCAGTGAATTTGATAGCTAGATCATCGGGATAGTCTAGCTCCCAGATTTGCAAATTCATTTGGAGATGAGAAAACACAGAAACTTGAAATTTTAAGAAAAACACTGGTTTTGCTGGGTGCCCCAGGAGGAGATAGGCGCCCATGATCTTGAAGCATCAAATGAACTTTTTTGTCAGAAATCACCTCTAGGATAATCTTCTTAGAATTAGTCAAGCTCTATGATGGATCACTTCGTCAGATCATAGGATCCTCCGAGCATCAAGAAATCAAAGTCAAAAGGAAGTCAAAATCAAGCAAAAAGTTGAAATTTCAAGAAAATTTTCTAAGTTTAGAGAGGAAAGGCGCCCCAAGAGAAGATTGGTGCCCAAGGCTCAATGCCTTAGTCAATTTTTCCATGTTTTATCTTTCAACATCAAAAAAGTGTCCAAGTTCGATGCACCTACTCATGATAGACTTTGAAAGTTTTAAAGTAAAAAGAAAGCAGATTATCTCAAACCTTAACTTATTTAAGATGTCTCTACCTTCCATTATTCACTTTTTGAAGGTTGGCGTCCAAAGCAAGAATATTTTCTCTTTTCTCTCAACGAAGATTTGAAGACCCAAACAACATGCTTTTTCGGTGTTCTTCGTGGTTTCGAGATCAATGAGCAAAGAAGAATGCTTTTTCAGGCTCCAAACTTCTAGGATGTTACTTTTTCAAAATAGCCACTCAACTTTTTTTGTTTCTTATCACATGGGTCTCTCCGCTTTTTCATCCTCTTCAACATTGAGAAACTTTTCCCTCTTCTAGAAACTAATTTTTGGCTGCTTTTTCAAGATGGATTTAGCTTTTTTAGTTTTCGAGCATCTGGGTTTCTCCGGAACGTGAATTTTTACAAAACCCATGTCCCAACTTTTTCCGAAGAAACTGTTTTTTCAAGGAAAATCAACATTCTATTTTCAGCAGCATTCTCCACTTAAAATCAAGAAACAAATCAGTTTTTTGGCGGATATGGACGAGGTTTAAAGTGATCACCTAGAAACTTTTTTCCAACTTTCTTTCTATTCTTGTCTCAATTCTTATTCACTCTTTGAAGAAGAGAAAGAAAACAAGCTGTAATAGTTGGCTTTCCCTGATTTTTATGCTTTCATAGGTGGTTAGATTTTTATCTTGTTTAGTTTTAGAAATAAAGCTTGCATGTTGGCAAGTCTTAGTTGTAAAGGCAAGGAGATTTTAGGGTTCCCTACTACTTTGCTTGTGTATAAACAAGGTCAGCCTTGCCCATTATTTTCTTAACCATGCTTGGGATAGAAAATTGCAAGCTTGTAATGCTACAAGTTGTTATTCAGTGTCGGTTCACTTTGTGTAAGAGCAAGCTTGCATGCCTCTTTAGCTGCAAGTTATTTTTCAGTTCTTGTGTTTGGTGTCTTGTGTAATATTTGTTCTTGAGATTTAAGAAATAAAGTTTTGTGCCTATTTTACCCTGATATAATGTCTCAAATTTTTGTTTATTGTGTTATGCTTATATGATCTCCATTTTAGCTTGCATTGAAAGTAAGTAGATGCTTGTTGGAAGAAGAGTTTATCTAAGTTTTTTGTCAGAGAATCAAACTTTTTCCATTTCTAATTCTTTTGTTCTGCGTTTACTTGAGAAATTGGAAATGTGATTAGAGTAGGCTAGTCGTAGTTGAAATTTTAAAATAGAAAATATCAGCTACAACGCTTGAGTTTTATAACTTTGTGCTCTTAGCTGAACCAAAAAGATAGGAAAATTAGTTTTAATTTACTTTCTTGAACAACATTAGCAAAGAGGGAGCTTCCCCTCCTAATTCAAAGAACAATTTATCTGTGCACAACTATCCGTTTCTAATCTACATTCTAGAGGTGTGAATTGAAACGACAACACACTCTTCAAATCTATCTTCATGAAGTACTCAGCTCCGCTCAAAAAATCCATAATGTCATCCATTCTCGACAAGGGAAATCTATACTTGATGGTGATCTTGTTGATGGCTCTAGAATTTGTACACATCCTCCATTCCCCATCCTTCTTTGGTGCTAGTACTACAGTTACTGCACATGGACTCAAACATTGTCTGATCAATCCCTTCTACAATAACTCTTGCATTTGTTTGTTCAACTCTTCACTCTCCGCTAGAGTCATATGATGAGCTTCCTTATTTGGAAAACTGGCTCCAACAATCAGGTCCATTTGATGAATAATCTTTCTTATTGGAGGTAAACCTTTAGGTATGTTATTAGAAACAATATCTTGAAACTCATTCAACCTATCTGAAACCTCTATAGGTACCTCATTAGTATCTTCTTTATCAACTCTAGGGATCAATGTAAAAAACATATGCTCATGCCTCATACCTTCTAGGAACTTTCTTCCATCAATCAAACAAATTCTTGGACTATTGCATTCCTTTTCCTCTTCCTCTTTCAAGGTTTTCAACTTATGATGAACTCCACCCTTTGTCAAAGAATAGGTGTTGGCATGTCCATCATGTACTACTCGTTGATCAAACTTCCATGGTCTGCCTAACAACATATGACAAACATCCATAGGCATAATATCACACAATTCCTCATCATAGTAATTTCCAATCTTGAACTTTACCAAACATTGTTCATTTACCAAAGCTTTATGGTCCTTCTACAACCAAGCAATCCGGTATGGATTCAGATGCCTTCTCCTCTCCAACCGCAACTTACTAAGCATGTCTTCTGAAACAAGGTTATTAGTACTACTTCAAATGTTGTAAAAGTGGTATGGTGCTATCGTATGGTTTGAGGACATAGAGCACACCCACTTCTCTGATTTCATTCAAGGGTAACCCTAGAGATCTCAATACAAAGGAGAATGAGATCTTGCAATAGGGTTGTTCTAGGGGCTAAATGCAAACTAATAAGGGGTTCACTACCAAGTAAAAACTTGGAAAGATAAATGAAAAGCAAGATGCAACACTAAACCCTAATTTAATGCAAAGTAACACTAAATCACCTAGAAATGCAAATGAAACAAAATGAAAAGCTAGAGAATTGAATGTGTGCACTTGAAAATATGGAGATGATTGAATGGAGGTCCAGAACATTAGTAAATCTAACTTTAATACTGAGTGGGACTCATTCGCCAAGTTGGGTGAATCAGTCCAAAATCCAGGTTTTTGTGTGGGAACAAGAATCTGCCAAATGGGTATCTGAATCTACAAATATTTGAATTTTGAATGAAACTGGGACTCATTCTCCAGAAGTGGTGAATCAGTTCAATTAAGGTTTTCTAAAGCTTCAAAGTTTGATCCTACTCTTCTTTGTCTGCTTTGTCCTTCCTAATTGATTTCCGGATTTGAAACCCTGATTTGCAACCTGTAGGTCTTCTCTAATGTTCTCCAAGGCTTGATGACAACTTTAACAACTTTGAATGATTTAAAAACTTTTCTCCAATCTTCCTCCTTAGGAAATCTGCAACCTAGACAGAAAATCACACACAAAGGAGAGGGAAAAAATGTTTTTGGGTTAGTCGATAGGGGCTTTCCTTGGTCAAACCCCATTTTGGTAATCAAACCTTGAAATAGAATGAATTAGTAATGGAGAATGATGAATGAACAAAATAAGATGTTGCAACTCACCAAACCCTATCAATGAAGTGTTGCAAACATGTGTGAAATGGCTCCAATGGATGTGAATCTTGACTCTTGCTTGAAGGTAATAGATCTTCAATGAAATGCTTGATTGAATCATAAAACCCTACATCATAATTGTTAGCTCAAAAACAAACATGATGCATGAAATCTTTGACATGATGCCTGATGTTTGAATGCTACTCTTAAATGCTTGTTAATCTGCCCTCGAATGCTCTTGTAAACTGAACCTTGCAATAAGAATGCTCATTCAACTTGCTAGGTGTAAAATGAGTGAAAGAAACTTGTATTTATACTCAATTATGCAAAAATTCTTGAAATTACAACACTACAAGTTGACATCAGATCTAGGAGGATAAATCCACCAAGGAGAATTTGGATTAACATTTAATTTTGGTCACATGGGACTCATTCACCCAAGGTGACGAATGAGGTCCCACTAGGGCATAATTTTTGGGACCATTTTTAAAAATGCTTAGAAAGGTTGAAATTAGGATCGAGACCAAAAAAATTTAGGTGGGACTCATTCGCCCAAGGTGGTGAATAAGTCCCAAATAGCTAAATCTGGGCCATTCAAGCCTGAAACACCTAAATTATGATTGGGTACTAGTTTGTGTCAAGATTGTCGTCGAAAAGATGCATTAAATGGGGATTGTGGATGCAAAATAAGGCTAATTAAAGCATAAGAAAGCCCAATTATTAAATAAAACCCTAGAAAAGTGTGAAAGTGTGTTACAACACTTTAAAAAATGTAGGATTAAGGTCATTTAGTTCACAAAGGCCTAATTCTTAATGTGAATATGTTAGACATATTACAACACTAAATCAAGGCCAAGTTAGGGGGCCTTTTTCCGTCATTACATCTAGCCCCCACTTTAGTGAGAGGATGAAATTGCTTCAAACTCACACTAAAGTAGACCAAATGCAACAATGCCAACTAGATAGGACAACCGTGATCTAGAGGGGTTCAAATTAACCAATGCTAGTAAGATAAGACGACCATGATCAAAAGGGTTGCGCAAGCCCCTAGGACCAAGGTCCTATGGAAAACTATCATGGGCACAAAAGAACACATGAAAATGATATAAAGAGCAGCAACAAGATACAAGCATGCACTGTCAAAAGACATAAATAAAATGAAACAAAATGAAAAGGAAAAGGGGTGGATCAAGCTTCGACCATTTTTCCAATGAGATGTAGATCAGATCTAGGCTATTTGTTTGAAAAATGCATACTCACTCTGAGGCAACGAAACTTCAGGCTATCCGTTGGGTGATAATTCCATGGAGGTGAGACACATACACACACGATCGGTATGCTCTCACACACACACGCGAGTGGCTAAGGGAAAGTCATGCCCTTGTTCGGCTTCCTGTCAAACCATACAAAAGTTATACCTCCTGATAACTTTGATAAGGTGCCACATAAAAAATGATTTTTGACTTCATGAGGCAAGCACAACTTTGTATGATTAGAACTCATGAAAAAACAAGATGGCTCAATAGGCATGTAAGCTATGTTATGC
>VDFB02377984.1:0-12405 GCA_007258455.2 Sequoia sempervirens
GAGGGATGGGAGAGAGATAGAAGGGTGAGATAGAGAGACTTAAGAGAGGGAGATGGGGTGGGAAGGGAATGGGAGATAGAGGAATGGGAGAGATACTTGAGAGAGGGAGAGGGGGTGGGAGGGAGAGGGAGTGGGAGATAGAGGGATGGGAGAGAGATTGAGGGAGTGAGAGAGAGAGACCTGAGAGAGGGAGAGGGGCTAGGAGGGAGATACTTGAGAGAGAGAGGGATAGGGGGTGGGATGGAGAGAACTAAGAGAGGGAGAGGGGGTAGGAGGGAGAGATGAGAGAGAGAGAGAGAGAGATAGAGAGAGACGAGTGGGAGGGAGAGACAAAGAGGGAGTGGGAGAGAGAGAGAGAGAGTTTAGAGAGAGGGAGAGAGAGAGATTAGGGTTTAGGGTTTAGGTTGAGGGATTAGGGTTTAAGGCATAGTGTCCAGGGTTGAGGTTTTAGGGATAAGTTAGAGACCTAGATGTCTCAGGGGGGATGGATGGCTAAGGATAGAGAGAAAGAGAAAAGAAACCTATATAAAATCAACATTTTCATAATATGACCGTGTTTTGAAGAAGTTGAGATGTAGTTGTTTGTATAGAAAGACAAAATGTGCTTGCATTATAACATGAGTGCATTTTGGCTTGCTCTAAAAATGGTAAAAAATTTAATATACACATGATATCGAGGCCCACATTCTATATATTCTCCTAGTTATGCATGTGTTCTAACAAAAAAAAAGCTTTTTGATGCTTTTGTGAAGTGTGCATGCAAATTTTTCACATTCTACCACCTTTTTATGAACTTTCCACCACCTTTGCATGAAATAACAGAGTTTTCACATTGAATTTGATATATGTCAATTCAAGTCTCAATTCCATTCAAGAGTGATATACAATTGAACATTGAAATGGAAACAAGATTGTGAAAAACTAAAATTGTTGAGGAGTTTGATGCAACAAGAAACAAAGGCTACATAATTGGGTAGAACTCCATTCAAATCTCCATTTTTTAGGTATGTGAAGTCTTTACACATTTTCTTTATATTTTCCTTAATTCTATTTTGGCTTGCTTTGACTTTATTATTTTGCATATTCCATGTTCATCATTGTTTTTTTTTCATTATAACCTTAGCTCCTCTTGGCACATTTTAAGCTACACAATTCTATACATTGCCAATTACATTTTTAAACAACGTCTCTTTGAGGCATTTTGTTAAACAATTGACCTACCTTGTGTATGCTTCCACATTTTGTATACACATATATTTGAGAGTAGTTATAAGTATGTAATATAATACATAATTTCTCAATACTTTTCTATGTATGTGCATACCCCTTTCCAAAGCTTTCATTTTGGTATAGGCATGAGGGATGTTGGAAAATGTAGTGGAATTTGGTTTTACACCTAGAAATTGCATATGCTTAAAATTTTCTAAAGCCTTTTCAACAAATTCATTTTGTGCATATCTTGCAATCATTCTAGTCCATGAGGACATATCTCATTGAGGCATTTTTTTCAAACAGTTCTACCAAGCAGCTAATTTCCTTGTCTATGCTACCAAATTTTCCATACATTTCTACCAATGCATTTTATCAAACAATGTAGACATGGAAATAATTTTTTTGAAAAAATTCCTCAAAGAAATGTGGTCTCATGGTAATGTGCATTTTTTCAAATAGCTAATTTCCTTGTCTGTGCTACCAAATTTTCCATACATGTCTCTACAAAATTGGTATATACTCCTACCACATTAATAGATCTTTGAATCTATTTTGGTTTTCATCTATATTTATAAACTTACCTAATCACTAAAATTACCTCATCTAAAAATTCATGCGACCTTTGACAAGCTAGTGAGCTCACTAGGGTGGCATTGACAAGGTAGTGGGTTGTTTGAAAAAAATGCCTCATAGAAATGGGGTCTCACGATGATATACATATCGTGAGACCCCATTTCTATGAGGCATTTTTTCAAACAACCCACTACCTTGTCAATTCTACCGCATTGACAAGCTAGTGAGCTCACTAGCTTGTATATGGTACCACATTTTGCATACATGTCTACCAAAACATTTTTGTCAAAAAATTCACATGTTTTGTCCATGCTTCCATTTTCAGGTTGTCTTGCAATTATGGCATGCCACGAGACCACATTTCTTTAAGGAATTTCATCCAAAAATTCATGTGACCTTTGAAAAGCTAGTGAGGTCGGTAGCTTGTCTATGGTACCACATTTTGCATACATGTCTACCAAAAACATTTTTGTCAAAAAATTCACATGCCTTGTCCACACTTCCATTTTGTTCCTATCTTGCAATCATTGAATGCCACAAGGCCACATTTCTTTAAGCCAATCCATCCAAAAATTCATGCGACCTTTGACAAGCTAGTGAGCTCACTAGCTTGTCTATGGTACCACATTTTGCATACATATCTACCAAAAAAAATTTGTCAAAAAATTCACATGCCTTGTCCATGCTTCCATTTTGTACCTATCTTGCAATCATGGCATTCCATGAGACCACTTTTCTTTAAGGAATTCCATCAAAAAATTCATGTTAGCTTTGTCTATGCTAGAAATACTCTTCTACAAGATGACTGTAAGTATTTTGTATGAAGGGTTGAATGACATATATTTCATTTATTTGTATGGATTCATTTTTTACGAACTAATATTTGTCTCTTTATCATTCTATAGATAAAATTATTCATCATGCTGAGGAAACGAACAAGGATTAAACCAACATAGAAAGAAACCAAAGCTAATAATTCAAAGAAAGCAACATGGATGAGGGAACATTGTGAGAAGAAGAAATTATGTATAATTGACGAAGACATTCCAATTGAAGAGGAACCTCAACCATCAAAAAGAGAAATGGAATTAGCAACAAAAAGGGAACGCATGTGAAAGCATCGTGCTAAGATAGATTTGAATACGATAGTTGGAGACACTCTCTACTACAAGTGAATACTAAGGGACACCATCTACCGCAAGTGAATATGGAGGGACACCATCTATCACAAATGAATATGGAGGGATGCCATCTACCACATCTCAAGTTGAGAGTACATCATCACTCACATTTGAGGAAGGAGGTACACCATCATCCCCATCTCAACCTCAAGGTATGTCATCTATTCCATCCTCGATCGAAGGTATGCAATCTAGCCCATCTAATTTAAATATTGATGAAATTCCTAATGTTGAGATAATGTACCTATGAGAACACCACCTATAAAATTGCATAGAAAGCCAAAGTTTTTTATTAATATTGATGAGAATATTTTACAGCCAATGGAAGGTAAGATTCCACAATGCACTTATAGAAGATATGTTGATAATATTTGGAGATTGTTCTTTGAAAAATTAAATTAGACTACAAGGTGTTAACTATTTGTTGAAATAATGTGAAGTATAAAATATAGGCCCATCATGAAGATTCTTGGGTTGAGAACATCGGATGCTTCAAGTGAAAATACTATTATGAAGAATCTAATGGATTCTTATGAGAGTGTGGGTAAGACCTCACGCTCAAAAGATAGTAATGTCACTCAACATGTCACTACATCAACTTTATTAATTAATCAAACAAGAAAAATCCGTCTCATTAGAAAGAAGATTCAACAATTGAGAATTAATAGAAATTTTTTATCAAGAGCCATTCAAAGGCACCAAAGAATTGAGGACACCAATTCCAATGAATTATGGGAATTCTCAAGGAGACTCCCAAAAAAAGATAAACTAGTTGTTGAAGCATTGAGATCACTAATTGAAGACTATTGTAAGAATAACACAAGGCCATCTCCGAATGAAAGGGATGTGGTAAGAAGGAGAATCGGTAGTCAAAACCGTGAGCCACATCCAAAGCATTTTTTGGATATGACTCAAACATAGTTTTTTTGTAAATTTTTAGAGGATTATCCTCAAATTCAAAATTTTCAAAGATATTTTGAAATGCTTAAACCTTTTTATATCAAGATAAATCACACATGCACTACTTGTTGTTGTAGATTGCATATTGAATTTTCTAACCATTATGATGTTTATTATTCTATATATTTAGATTTGCATACTAACAATGCTTTCCAAGATTGTGGCATACATGCCCCACCAACATCTTCAAGAGACTTCTTATTAGAAATTTTATGTGAAAGAGAGGAAGGCCAAATATTCTACAAGAAACTATGCTTGGATGGCACATGTCAACATTGCAATGGCTTACAACATATGCCAATATGTGAACATATGGGAAGCACACATGCGGTTGGAAAGAAACTAGTAGAGTTTGGAAAGTATAAAATAGTGGCATACAATACAAAATATGGTAATCAAGTAAAAAGGTGTGATTTGGTTATTCAAAAGATTCCAGTGTATCAGTTTATGTCTACATTTTGTGATAGTATAGTGTATGAGTATGCAAGGAATACCCATAGAGCTTGATGGTTGTACTTGAAATTCAAGTTATGCAAGGACACCTTTCTAGTTAGTAGCAATTCACGTTATGCAAGGATACCTTTCCAGTTGGTAGCATAGTTTCAGTGGTCAACTTTGCAGAGAACTATACTCTACAACCATAGCATGAGGTGCAGTCACAATATTACAACTCCACATAGGTTTCTATAATATTTGTGCATATAGCATTCATTCATGCAGTTGATAGGACAGAGGATAATAGGAAGTTATTGAGGGAGTACCACTTTTATATTAGTGATGATCACACATATTCTCTAGATTTCGTGCAAGGTTGCTTCTAGTTGTTCTACAATGATTTGGCTTGGAGGGGCATAACATACAATTAGCATATAATATGGTCGAATAACTATGCATCATAGTTCAAGAACTCACAGATGATCTATTGGTTGAGTAGGATGCATGTTATTATAGGTGTTCAACATATGTGGAACTTTTTTGAGGCTAGGAATGGAAAGGGGGAGCATGATGGTGAAAGAGCATGTGTCAAAAGAACGTTAGCATGAAAAGAGTTAAATTATAAAGACAATGCAAAGTTGATAGATGAAAAATCAATCGCCGAGTGGTGTAATGCTTCAATGGGTCTAGGTAATGAAGGTAAGTCTTCAATTCATATATTTTTTTTGTTTATAGATGATATTAACATTGCACCATATGAGGATTGTTGTACACTAACAGGAACAATTGAGTTACACTCTTTCCTTAGCTCAAATGCAATTTCATGGAGTATTTATATGTGGAAGATGGCATGCTTTTGTTCTTCATGTACAATTCAAGCCTGGAATGAGTGTGGGTCAAAGGAGTGGGTTGATGAATGGTGGTTAAGTTATCTTAGCCCACCTCACACATATTGGCCTTCGAAGACATTGGAACTGACATGGATGGAATAATCAGTTGACTTTGACAACATATTAGATCTAGTTCAACCAGGTAATATATCTACTTGCATAGTTTTAGAAATTCCTATTGTTATCTTTGTAGTGTATTTGTAATGTTGACTAATTTCATCTAATTTACTAGACATATCAATGTAGAGCATGTTTATGCAGTTATTGTAGATGAAGACAACAAAGAGGGAATGGATTATTACTTGTGCCATTGTGTTGAGGCCAAAAATAAATTGGAAGCCCAAGGTATAGATGGAGAAAACGTCGAATACCCTATAGGATCAATGGTTGTTACTAGAACGTGGCTTAGAAGGTACCCACATAAGAGTGTTAATGTTTGGCTATTTTAGGACTTTGACACACATCAGAAGACTATTCATTACTCAAACCTTGTCATGGCATCCAATTTTTATTTGATAAAATATGGCGGTAGACCTTTGAACAAGACCTTGTGGAAGGTGCATGAGTCTGACCATGAAGCAATACTCGACACAATAAAGAGTAAAGCATACTCAGATGGTTCGTTGGATTAATTTGTAAGTATGCACATTGGTTCTTATTAATTTGTAAGCATGCACATTAATTTGTATTAAAATTAGAGTATGAACATCAAGATTAGTTGATAGTTAGACCTTTCGTTTCTATATTTCAAGTTTACATATGTTTTGGTTCCAATTTTGTGCATATGTTTTGGCTCAAAGTTTACATATGAATATTAGGTAGATTATATGTTTTGGTTCAATGCATAGCATAGACAAGGTAGTGGGATGTTTGAAAAAATGGGTCCAAGAAATGGGGTCTCACACATCACCATGAGACCCCATTTCTTGGACCCATTTTTTCAAACAACCCACTACCCCTTAGTACCACCTGGCTTGCTGGTCTGTGAGGTAGTGGGCTATTAATGGGTCCAAGAAAATGGGGTTTCACGGTGATGTGCATCCAGCTGTATTTACATCAACTGTGAGACCCCATTTATTGGACCCGTACTTGGTGAGTAGTAAACATTTGAAAAATAGATTAAAAATGGGGTCTAATCACGGTGAGACCCCATTTGTGGACCACGACTCTTATTGAGTAAATGGTTGTTTGAAAAAAATGGATGTGTGAGGACCCCATTTTCTTGGACCCATTTTTGCAAACGTCCACTGCCTCCTGAAACTCGTGGTGTCACTGCAGGACCCCATTTTTCTTGGACCATTTTTCATCGTACACTACCTTGCCAATTTCACCCACTAGCTTGCCAATTTGGTGAAATTGGCAACCTAGTGGGATATTTGAAAAAATGGGTCCAAGAAATGGGGTCTCACATTGATGTACATCACCATGAGACCCCATTTCTTGGACATCACCAAAATTGGCAAGGTAGTGGGCTGTTGTAAATACATCACTGTGAGACCCCATTTCTTGGACATCATTTAAATTGGCAAGCTAGTGGGTGAAATTAGAAAGGTATTGGGCTATTGTACATCACCGTGAGACCCCATTTCTTGGACCCATTTTTTCAAACAACCCACTAGCTTGCCAATTTCACGCACTAGCTTTCCAATTCGATGAAATTGGAAACCTAATGGGTTGTTTGAAAAAATGGGTCCAAGAAATGGGGTCTCATGGTTATGTACATCACCATGAGACCACATTTCTTGGACATCATCTAAATTGACAAGCTAGTGGGTGAAATTGGCAAGGTAGTGGGTTGTTTGAAAAAATGGATCCAAGAAATGGGGTCTCACATCACCATGAGACCCCATTTCTTGGACCCATTTTTTCAAATAGCCCACTACCTTGTCAATTTCATGGTGATGTATCAAATTGTTTCTAGTGTTGACCAAGCTATGCTCTACTTCTTATAGATAGGAAATATTGTATGAATTTTTTTCATGCTTTGTTATCTTCAAAAATGTGATTTCTTATGTATTTATTCTTATTTGTTTGTGTCTAGTCGTATCATGATCTTTTTGGTGATTCATGCCTCATTTTGTATGATTTCATGTTGCTATATCAAACAAAAGGTGCAATAGGTATATTAGATTATGATGATTGAGGTGTAGGGTTTCATATCTAATTCAATCATGATATTTGAGGTTGTGTTATGGTAAGTATTTTTTGAGTGTTTTCATTCATAGTACATTGGTAATAGTATTAGGTGTATCATTGTATTATTTCATGAGCTTATTAATGTTTCTTGTGGTCATATTGAGCTTAGTTTCATATGTGATTCTTGTTTGAAAAATTATTTGTTAATGAATTTTGTATGTGATTCTTGTTTGCAAACACCCAATATATAATTTGTGTATGCTTGAGCTTGTGATACAAGGTACCCACCCTTGGATTATATGCATAACTACAAGTATGATATATTCCTACTTTTATAGTTTCCTATTGATATATCCTATTGAGATCCAACCTTGGGCTTAGTGACATATGGATATGTTAAGTAGATGTGAGTAAATCTTGTGAAGCTACGGTGACATGTTCATTGACTAGGAGAAATCCTACTAACCATACATTTCTACGTAAGATTACTTCTGACTTCTTCTTACTAAATGGACACTTAAGTGATCCATAGAGCTAACCTATATTGTATTGTTCATCCTCATAAGTATTATTAGTACCTTTTACTTCAATTAATTTTTATGAGTTATGCATGATCGGAGTCATAAAAGGGGCAGCAATCTCATGAAAGACATGAGATTTTAAGAACAAGAGTTATAAGGGCATACTTGAAGGTGTTTGAAGACGGTCATTAATGTCAGATTGCATAAAAGGTTGCAGACCTTAGTTAAAGGGAGTCAGATTACAAGAGGAAATATAGTCCATAAGGACTCAAGAGGGTAGTCCTTAGGTCCATAAGCATTCATTTTAGTTCATTTTTCATTATTATGCTTGTGCAAAGTGGTATGTGATCTATAATGAGAATTTCATTTCCTAAATCACCAAAACAATACAAATATTAGTGGTTGTATAAGTCCTACCACTATACAAATTCAAGATGTATCATTTTTTATAATTTGGAGGCAATACATACAATGCTTATAGTAGAACTGGAATCCAAGGATATTCAAGTTCAAAGGCATGCCAGTGGTTGTTGCTGACTTCGAAGAAGATGCTGCTCTCTGATATTCAAGTTCAAAGGAATTTTTTCAAGGTTGATGTACATTTACATGTGATATCAAGTGTCATTAGGCACCTTGTAGGTTATGATTTTGTAGCCCTTCACACTGAATCACTCCGAGCTACGTTCAACCAGCTCGATCCCTTAAGAGTCCAAAGTGCAAAATGGCTGCAATATTTGACGGGCTAGTACTCAGAAATTGTGATGCTTAAAAAATATTTGTATGATACCATGGGATCATGTTGGGCCCCTCTATAATAACCTCTCTCAGTTTTTTCTATCTCGGAGGCATTTTCCCATGGTGACAACTTTTCAGTTGAGGAAAAAGTTTGTCAAATGCAAGCAGTGTAAAGTTGCAAAGCGGTGCAACTTTTGTTTTGCAACTCATATGACCAAACAGATTGTTCCAACACATATGGATGGGTACATTTATGCTAGACATGGTCCTCTTTTGCACCAAAACATGTCGAATCACTTCGAGCTACATTCAACTGACTCAATCCCTTGAGAGTCCAAAGTGAAAAATGGCTACATCTTTGGCATGCATTACTCAGAAACCGTGATTCTTACAAAATTTTCATCTAAGACCACAGGATCACGTTGGGCACCTCTACAATAACCTCTCTCAGTTTTTTCTATCTTGGAGTCATTTTCCTGTGGTGACAATTTTTTAGTTGAAGAAAAAGTTGTCAAATGCAAGTAGTGTAAAGTTGCAAAGTTGTGCAACTTTCGTTCTACAACTCGTACGACCAAATAGACTGTTCCAACACGTCTGAATGGGTACTTTTACACTAGGAATGGTCCTCTTTCACACCTAAACATGTTGAATCACTCTAAGCTACGTTCAACCAGATCGATCCCTTAAGAGTCCAAAGTGCAAAATTATGGCTATAATATTTGACGAGCTATTACTCGAAAACTGTGACACTTAAAAAATTTCTTTCTAAGGCCATAGGATCACGTTGGGCCCCTCTATAATAATCTCTCTCAGTTTTTTCTCTCTCAAGGGCGTTTTCCCATGGTGACGACTTTTTAGTTGAGGAAAAAGTTGTCAAATACAAGCAGTGTAAAGTTGTAAAGTCTAGTGTAACTTTTGTTCTACAACTTGTACTACCAAACAAACTGTTTCAACATGTCTGGATGGGTACATTTATACTAGGCATGGCCATCTTTGTTGATGGTTTTTTTAGCATTGCAACAAAACAAACAGAATACAAGTATCATATCTCTCTTGAAAGGTAAATTTCTATCAATAAGCTTCAAGAAACAACCCCAAGGTCTCTAATATAAGGTCTTGACAATGCACACACAACTCAGTGAAAATGTGATTTGTTAGTAATCACAAGGGGCCTTACAAATCAACAATATTGGAAGTGTACTTATCATCAAATGTGGAAATGTGGTGATGCTTTCAGATTCTAAAACTAACTCAAAGAAAGATCAAAAGATAAAGGGTTGGGAGAGATTCTAATCTAACACCTAAGATCAATCACAACAATGGCTAATGTTGCAGATGGAAAAATTCCCATGAAACCAATTTCTATTTGATCAAGGACAAGCCTACAACTACACAAAAACAATGCAATCTTCAAAGGAAATTGAAATATTTTCAGGCTATGAACACCCATATATATACCCAATTACTGGTGCAACATGGACAAGCATTCACAGTTGAACTAAGTACAATATTTGGCTCAGACTAACTTTACACAACAACATACAATAAGAAAATTACCAAAAGTATGAGCAGTAGATCGATCAACATTATAAGAATTTCACCATTATCATGAAAGAACTAAAAACTAACATTGAGAATCAAGAAAAAGAAACCATAAACTTTCAATGTTTAACACAAAGTTCAGCAAATCAATGACCCAATTGCATTAGCTTCTCCAGCAGCTACAAAACAATCTCTAGTTCTCTCCTTTGCTACAACCTAACTCCTAATCTAGAACTAACAAAGTCTAACCCCATACAAATGAGAAGGCACTAGCCTTTTATAAATTTTACATTACAATTTCAATGGCCAAGATTAAATCAATCCAAGGGCTCATATAATACATCTAGAAGCATTGGAAAGTTACATTAAGTTTGGCAGCCCATGATACATCATCAACCAATCAGATAAATTTAGTTACACTTTGGAACAATGAGAAAACAAAATCCCTTCATGCAACTCAGGATAAAAATTCCTATTGGAGGAGAAAAAATCAACTTCATATGTTTTCTTGTTTAAAGCATATCCTCCAGCTATACACAGATTGTGGCACAAATTCTTATGCAGGTGCACATTTAATTTTTTGAGTTGCAAGTCAATTGCAGCTTAAAATCTGCTTGGCAGCAAATCAGGTACTAGCACATATCCATCAGCAGATGAGTCTTGAGTATTCCATTTTAGGCACATTTCTATATGTGGGTTATTGATAATTTTCAGTTTTATCCCCCTTGGGCACGTATCTATATCAGGGTCTTTAGGAAAATTGAAGCACAAGACTCCCCTTTAAGAACGCCACCACATCCATCTGGAATCCTCCATTACATTTTTATTTTATGCTTCTAATCTTCCTGCAACGAATTCAATATCTTGCAAGCACATACAATAATCATGAGCATGTTTAAATGGTAATTAGATGAAGGATTAAAGATTAAAATCAAATAAATCAACTGTAATTACATAGATTTGTATATCCTAGCTCATATCAAAAACTCCCAAACTTGAACACTTTGCTCCTGACTCTGAATTTTCCCACGGATACAAATAACACCTGCACATTTCTCATTTGATAGATACTTTCCTTCATATGATCTCATCATAAGTCTCATTAACATGTAGTATCGGAACCTTCAATGTTAAGAACAAAATAACCCTGAGGATCAATGCCAATTCTACTTAAGCTCATCTTTGAAGTCACAATCTCAAGATGCTATAAAACCATTAAGTGGGGACCCATAACGACACTCAGTCCTTTGAGGTTAAATGACTCCAAGAATCAATCACCATCACTAGTTTGGCTGTCCTCCATTTTAGCGGGACAATACCAATCAAACAATGAACTTCACTTATAATATCTTCAAAGTTTATGGAAAGATTCGAATCCATGCTAAAATCCACACAATCATTCAATTTCGCCAACATCTTTCACGCCTCTGATAAATCCCTTATATTGTGAACGGAATGACCATATTTATACCTATGAGCAAAGCATGTTGATTTTACCATGTTTTTTATATGTACGATATCATTTAAACTTTCAGTATGTCACAATCTGTAGTTCTTATTACCAGGCGGTTGTGGAGTTTTATGTTGCATGGAATCATTTTAACTCGTGACACCAGATGCATTAAACCTATTTCATTTATGAGTTAGCTTATCTCACTCCCATGAATCCATTTATGCTATCACCACATTAATCCATGACACCAAATGCGTTAAACCTCTTTCATTTGAGTTATCTTATCTCACTCCCAAAAATCCATTTATGCTATCACCACATCATTGTCTTTGAATAATTGAATCAATAGAGAAAACTCATTTATATATTTGATATCATTGTGCATCGTGTGATCATCGTGATTCTTTGTTCAATGCACGTCTATGTGAATCAAACCAATGCAATATACCCAACTTTTTGTAATTGCAAGTTCTCGAGAAATCATTATCTTCGGGGATTTCCATTACTCATGGATTCCATGAATCAAACATATTTTGGAGCTCCAATTTTTCCACAAATTTCTCATATACATGGAATAATCGAAGCATAGGTTCTTCACGGGATTCACATAGATCCGGATTTCTTGAACTTCTCATTCTTGTGAAATCTATGTAGAGGAAAAATCTCCAAAATTCTTCTTCACAGATTTTATAGTTTTGTGGATTCTTCAATAATCTCACAAACTTCACAAACCGAACCTTCTCCACTCTGCATTACAACTAATCTTT
>VDFB02377985.1:0-12332 GCA_007258455.2 Sequoia sempervirens
GAGGGTGGGAGAGGGTGTGAGAGAGTGGGAGAGGGTGGGAGAGAGTGGGAGAATGTTGGAGAGGGTGGGAGAAGGTGGGAGAGAGTGGGAGATGGTAGGATAAGGTAGGAGAGAGGGTGGGAGTGTTGGAATTGTAAAATTCTAAGAATTTTACAAGTTTTTCAGACCCATGAGTTTCTAAATGAGTCCTTACCATAGACACAAAAATCCTCTCTTCATAACATTTTTCCCATATTTTTCCATGTGGTCCCATAGAATCCATCGAGTCATGAATATTTCACTATATAATCCATATCGACAAGAGATGGTGAGGGTCTCCCCAATCCATAATGTTTTTTTTGCTAATATACATCTACTGTAGGTCTATTGGCAAGACTTCAGAGATGTCACACCGATCAGAATTCATATGCAAACACCCATCGGTAGGACACAGTTCATTGTTTCGGCGACATAATGACATATCGGTGAGAAATATTTCATCGGGATGAGTCATAGCGAAATCATATTGTCTTACTAATCAGTGCCTGAGCAAACATTTCGGCCAAACCAAAAGTCTTCAGAGTGAGATCTTGCCTAATGTATTATGTCTCACCGACTAGCTCACAGAATGACGTATCGACCAGACTAAAGGTTATCAAAATAAAGTCTCAGTGAATGCACCCAGTCTCCCTGACAAAGCATAAGGGGATTATATCAAATGACTCTCGAGATGAGGTTATGTAGTCTTGTTGACTCATATGTCTCACCGAAGTGTTTCATCGGTGAGAGAGTAAATATGTTTCATCGACTGGAAAACAAACCATGAGGTGTATCTCTGTAAGACACAAAGTATTCTATGAAACCTCTCCTTGACTCCAAAAGTCATAGAAAAACATAAGATAAAGGGATCTCTATTAGCAAGACAGTGGTTATCACTATATGTCATAGTGAGTCATTGTATGTCATACCGATCAGAAAGAAAAGTGAACTTATCATCGAGACAATAATTATCGAGGAGAGTCATATCGAACACATAAGAGTCTTATTGATCAGGATACAAAGGGTTACATTAGCCAAACTTAAGCCATTGGTGAAATTTCATGTAGCATCTATTTGGTCTCGTCGATATTGTTGAAGGTGGGTCCTGTCATTGCCATCAGAATGAGGTCATGAAGTCTTATTGACTCCTATGTCACAGCAACAAGATTCAAACTTGGAGATACGTTCGGTGAGACTGACTTCTTCGGTGAGAGCTATGTGAATCATACCAAATGAAGGTTCATTAGCAAGAAAATTGTTATGTCACGGCTATTAGAAAGTGAACTTAAGGAGATGTTTCGATAAGACATGAAGTGAGCTGTGGGACATCTTGCCGACTCCATAAGTCACATCGATGGTTTTCATCGATGAGAGTTTCAGCGATATACTTGCGATTAAAGGAATAACCGTCAGTGAGACATTGAACATCGGTAAGACTATGTAATGTCTTTGCGGGAGTCCGATGAATAGTTGTAAAGGATTGAATGAAATAACTGCCTAGATGTGAATGTGAATGGATGTGACTTTTCATGTGGCCAATATATAAAACCTGTATACACCTTAAAATGGTCACATCACATTGTCTGGTAATTAATTAAATATTTTTAATATTTAATTAAAATCTTCGAATTCTATTTGCATATAAATAAATTTAAATAATTTATTTATATTTCTTCATTCTTTCATTTTAATCATCTTTTCTTATTCATTTCTTAATTAATTAAATAAACATAATGGTTTATTTATATTAATTATCATATAATCTTAGTTTGAATATCTTATTCAAATAAAGATTAAAATATTATTCTTCTTCTAAATATCATTTACAATTAAATATTTTAAAATATTTAATTATTTCTTCTAATCTAATTTAAATATTCATTCTTAAATCATTTCAAATTCCTCTAATTCGATTCAAAAATCTATTTATAATTAAATATTTCCAAAAATATTTAATTAAATCTTTTAAATATTTCAAAATCTTCTAAAGTCACATCATAATTAAATATTACAAAATATTTAATTAATTCTTCCATAGTTTTCAAAAATCAAATATCAAATATCAAAAGCAATAAATAAAATTAAATAAATTTATTTATTTAATTGGGGATTTATCTTCAACTCCCGGGAAAAAAACGGTTGAAACAGAAAATTAAATTTCTCTGTTTCTGTGCAGGCTTGTTCCCGTGGGTTGAAGACATGAATCCATCCTTCTCTCCAACCTCTCAACCTCTTCCATCTTCTTCTCAACCTCTCCATCTTTCACCATTCAAATTTACTAGACAAATTCATAGCCGTAGATTCTTGCCAGCCGGGATGGAGCCTGCAAAAATCTATAAATACAGCTGCCGGGAGCTCCAAATCATATAGAAGTTTAAGCAAGTAAACTATAGGCAAATCTCATAGCATCCATAGCATTCATAGAGTACTTTCATAGCATAAATAACATAGAATCATAGCAATAGCAATAGAATCATAATACATTTCATTCACAACCCCTATGCATAATCACAGCCCCTGTCCATATCCATATCAACAATCCCATCTTCACCAGCATATAGAATAGTTTTCATTTGCATTCTCATTCTACAACAGCCATTTGGAGGAGCTAACATCAAATCTGAGAGCAGCAACTTCAAACTCCTGGAGATAGAGGAAAATGAAACGGCTCTGAAGAAATCTTGCTTATTTGAATTTATTTAGTTTTCTTTAGATTAATGTTTCATTAGAGTGTTTTTGTTTTCAATTAGATTAACATAGATAACATAACACATTTTTGGCGCCCACCGTGGGGCTCTTTTCCCCTTTTTAACATCTTTTTGCAGCTTCTTTTGACTGATTATAGGAAAAAAAATAGCGGAATAGCGTAGATGACACGTTTTGGAAAACACCTCCAGTTTAGTGCATTTAAAGTCTGTTGCAGCGCCCGTGATTACTATTGCAGCACCCGTGATTACTGTTGCAGTGCCCGTGATTACTATTGCAGTACCCGTGATTACTGTTGTAGCGCCCGTAACTACTATTGCAGCGCCCGCGACTACTATTGCAGCGCCCATAATCAGTTTTGCAGTGCCCGTGATGACTATTGCAGCGCCCATAATCTGTTTTGCAGCGCCTATGATGTATTTTGCAGCGTAAATTGTTAAAAGAATGTATCCTGTAATCTATAACTGTAGATTAGTTTAACTGATTCTGACGCAGCCGCGGACAGTTAAAATTTTTTTTTTAAGCATAAAATTAAGCAATCCTAGGGTAGTCATCTAAAGCATAAAATAAAGCAATCCTAGGATAGACACTTCATTTCTCAATTTAGGCTTAAAATGAATTTTCTGTTTATGTGAAGCAACATCTTCACTTAGTTTAGAAAATTTTCATTTGGTGCTTAACAATTGAACCTTTGTTTGCTTTGTTCTTGGTGATAGGCCTATGCTCTCCCCTTAACTGGGTGATCAAAATTCCAAACTCACTTATTTCTTTTTATGCATTTTTAAGCTTTGTTAAAACCTTGTAGAGAGCCTGCTCTTGTGGGAAAAAGTACTCACCCAAGAGGAACGACTCAAGTGGGTTCAAGCCAAAGCCAGGCTATTCCACCCCTCTAAAATTTAAAACAAAATTGGGGAAACCCTCTTTTGACGGTAGTGTGCATTGATAACCATCCCCAAAACCTTTGTTCTAAAGGTAGGGAGGTCTCTCGAGGGAGTCTATCATTTGCCGCACTGAACGAAAACCCTTACTACGAACCTAGTGTAGTAACTAACCGAGTCAGTTTTCGAACATTATTTCAATCACAGTGCAGGGGAGGGAAGAATCTACCCCCAAGATACTCACCATATAACTGCCAAGGATTGTTTGCTCAGGGGATTCAGTATCCACTTCCGTCACTCTGAGTACGCACCTGGAAAAGACAAAAACACGGGCGCCCTTTCGGGGGTGACATGGCTATGTGAGTCGACGCAGTTTTAAGATGTGGGCTGTCGATTGCTATGATGAGCTACTTGAGAACTAAGAGTGAGTCTGTTTGAAGTGCTTATCATGTGTAAAACCCATTAAAACACTTTTTGAACAACATTTTGGTCATACACTTCTTGTTTAGCATAGGGCTTAAAACAACTATTCTACAACTTACTTGATGTGTTTTCAAAATATTAATTCAGTAAAGATCATCCAAAACTCACAATTACATTGATCACACTTATCATTTTTCAAGACTAGGATCAAATCTCAAAATAGTGCATCTTTTCAAACAAGTTTTTGATTATTTATTCAACTTCCCCAACAGGATTTTGATATCCTTTCATCTTGGAAGCCACAATCAAGAGTTAGAAATGTCATTTGATCATATCATAAGATTTTCATCTTATTAGATCAAGACATCATCATTTTTGCACTTATAAACCTATGATCTAAGTCTAGAAGAACATTTCAAAAGTATATGCTTATTGTCCACTTTACAACATGGGTGATAGGGAACAAAATCTTTTTCATAGGTTTCATACTGGAAATAGTTCAAATAATGAGATAACCGATGAAATGATTCAAGAAGTTGAACAAGATCCACAGTTTCACATAATTTTGGACAAGATGTTAGAGCGAGATAAAGAAGGCTACTTTCTTTTCTTAGCAAACCAAGGTGCCAAATTGCCCTCTAACTACAATATAGAGAAAATTAAGGAAGATCCTGAAAAGACTAAAACTCCATTAAATGATCTCAGTAGTTTTCCCCAACAAACAAGAGCACTCCAAAGGCAAATCAAGGAAATACAAGGGAGCACAACTACGAAGTCTTTTGACGGAAATGTGAATGTAACCTCTTCTCCTCCAAAAGCAACATCATCCAAATTCAATGTTTTTGAATTTTTGCAAAGGTTACATAAGAAGCCCAAATCTAAGCCATCAAATAAAATTGACCAATCCTATCATGTCATGCATTTATCTTCATCCCCCAAAATTCCAAATGAACCTCATGATTCTTTCACTCAAGATAACGATTCCATTCAATCATCTTCTTCTATCATATCCTTTACATCCAATGATTCTACACATCTTGATCAAAACATTCTACAAACCCTTCCTATCTTTGATCAAGATCCCATCTCTCAAGGACCATATGATGATCCCCTCCTTTCATTATTCACCCATGATAATCCTCTTCCATCTCAAGAGACAAACATTCTTCCAAGTTCTTCTTCGTCATCATCTAATCAATCCATACCATCCCATGATTCTATTGCATTACAAGAGCATGATATTTCTTCCATCCTATCTAATGATGTCTTACCAATTGATGATCAAGATATGATTTCTACAAAATTTCATGATTCCCTTCCTCATCAAGATCAATATAATCTTCCATTCAAGGATACCCTTTCATCCCATGAAGATGATTATCCTCCTCATGATCAAGATATTCCTTTCATACCATTTCATAATCCTTTTCCAAGTCAAGATCAAAACACCCCATCATCCCCATGTCAAGAGCCTATTACACCTATTCACGTTATCCATGAACCCCACACCTATAAATTGGGATCCTCCTCCTTTATCCATTCTAGTTTACTTCCAAAACCTATCTTCTCATCCATATCATATCCTCTTCACAATGGACTCGCATCTTGTTTCACAAACAATACATATCCCATTGGTAAACGAATGTGTGAAATTATGAATTACAAAGGAAAAGGTTTAGGTCTTCATGAGCAAGGTATCCTAGAACCCCTTTATGTCCAAGCACATCCATATTCTCATGGCCTTGGTTATACACCTCATGCTCAACCTAGGTATCCTAGTCCATCAAACTCTCCATCCATCCTAGGTCCTTATCCTAGTCCATCAAACTCTCCATCCATCCTAGGTCCTTATCCTAGTTCATCAAACCATTCATCTATCCTAGGTCCTTATCCTAGTTCATCAAACCATTCATCTATCCTTGGTCCTTATCATTCCAACCTTAGCTCATCAATCCTTTCATCCATATTAGGGTCCCACATTTCTCCATCTCCTATTCTTCAAGAACAACAAAAACACACATCCTTGATCCACTTTCAAAATTCTTCCTTCATTAACTCATCCATCATACCTCCATATCATTCACCTCAATCCACCCCTCCCATTGCTCTTGGAAGCAATTTGGATGCCAAATATGAAAAGCTTCTATATCAAAATCCACATGTATCAAAGGATCAACATGTCTCCTCGAAGAGTCATGCAAAAATAAAAGAAAATTTGATCCAAAAAATCAAAAAGCAATTTTCAAAGGCCATAAAGGCCCATCAAAGCAAAAGCAATTTTCAAAGGCCACAAAGGCCCATCAAAGCAAAGGAAATTTCCAAAGGTCACAAAGGCCCATCAAAGCAAAAAGGAAATTTTCAAAGACCACAAAGGTCCATAAATCAAAATGAAAAATCTCAAAGGCCACAAAGGCCCACAAAGCAAATATCAAAATCAAAAGTCATGTGGATTCCTAAAAGTCTCATAGAAGCAATAAAATCTAAATTTGCATCCAAATTTGCTAATCCAAAACTTTCCTCCAATTTTCCATCTAATAACCTATCACCTTCCAAATCCATTTTTCCTCCATCACTCCACCGCCCTTCAAGGTGTGTGTCAATGTTGATCTTTCCAACTTTTCCATCTATCCATCAGCAGGTCTTTCAAACTCCTATCCATTATCCAACATTCACCCCCCATCATTCTACTTTAATCCAAACTTTTGCATAAGTCCTTAGATTCTTCCATCATATCATTAATCTGCCAACATTTAGGATTCTAATTCCCATTGCCATGGTTTATTAGAGGGATATTTGGTTGTGAAACTTGATGCTTAAGTCCTTCCTCCATCTCCCTATCATCCATATCATATCTTCCATATTCCTCTCGCACTCTACATTTAGGGACAAGTTTCATCCATCTTATCATTCATGGTCATTTCTATGCCCATTCCTTACATTTCCACCTTTGATCTTGACAAGGTTAAGGATCTTCTTGAAAATCATACATCTTATCCTATTCACTTCATCCAAATTTTCAATACCATATCCTTTGTCATGCATCTTCTCTTATATTGTGGGGAATCTTGTTCCTTCAATTAGTCATATCATCTCATTTCATCTTAAGAAAATCAAAAAAATCATAAAAAGTCCTGAAAAAGTCAAAAAAAAAATTAGAAAAATCTTGAAAAAGTGCAATAAAAACAAGTAGTGAAAACTTGGCAAACAAGCGCTACTTGTGATAAAAATAGGTTCCTCCATTTATTAGTTTATGTCTCGTTTTCACTTTCAGCATCATCCATCCATTTCCATATCTTTTATCTATATATATCTTTAATTATCCATATCATGTGGTTGGAATCTTTAGGTTTCATCCTGGCTTGATGAATTTGTACATATCTTTTAGATTTAGGTTGTGTTTACACTAGGGGCAAAACGTAGAAACATACAAGAGAGGGGCAACGAGCTTTCAGGATATTCCAAAAACAGACAAATAACAGCTTGACAAAATAAAACAAACATTGTCATATCAAATCAATTACAAACATATTCATGCCAATGAAAATTGAAACAACATGATCCAAACAACTATCGAAGTGAGAATATCAATAATGATAACTAAAACTTGGATGATCTTAATCTGAATAAATGTTTGAAATACTTTAAACAAGATTTGAATGGTTGTTTGATTTTTTATCATATCTCTGGAGCAATTCGATGATGTACTGAACTAGAAAAGCAAGGAAGGAGTATGATTTTTCTTTGTCTTCTGTTTGCGAGGAAATCATTAGTACTATGCAAATTGGTCGCGAGACATGCTCTACTATGTATCATAGATGACATTTCGGAATTCGCATGGGAAAAGGATTAACTCTTGTCTGTTTATGCAAGCAATACTCAGGTCATCTCGGTTCAATTATACCTAGATGCTTGTATTAACTTGCTATATTAAAAATCATGAAAGCAATACTCAGGTCATCACTGGTGCTAACATACCCTTTGATGCTTGTATTAACTTTCAACATTTCAAAGCTCTATGATGATACAAAAGCATGTATAAGCTCTCCAAATGGCAATATTGTATGAATGTCCTGCATGGTTAGTATAGATTGCATTCATGTTAGAATTTGCATTTTGCATTTATAAATTTCTAAAAAGCTGGCAAAGAATCAAATGTTTATATCTTTTCAAATACATGACTGAGTATATTTTGACATTCACAAAAACATCATTTCATACATTTTACATTTTTGCATTAGAAAATTATAAAAAGCATACATTACATACATCATATACTATATATATCAATTCATCAAAATAAACATCATCTCAAACAATTATAAATAACATGCGTCATGAAACCATCACATAGTACACATCGTATGGATACACATCATATATCATGTAAAATCATCACTGCATTTCATATATCTCAAAAATGAATGTCAAAATGTACAAGGATGTCAAACTACAAGAGATATAATATCATCAAAAATGTGATCATCTCACGGTGTATACAAAATGTCTCAAAAGAATATCATGAAAGAGATCATATACAATGCACTAGGCAGAGCTATCCTGTGATAGAGCTAGCCTAGGACCTGTACCACCTGCCCCTGATGGACCTGTATCACCTACCCCTGATGGACCTGCTCCGCCTGTCCCTGGTGGCCCTCTAGGAGGTAATGGCTGTGTCACACCCCTGCTAGTAGTATGAGAGCGACCATGAGTAGATCGTGACTGAGTGTAGCTCTCTCTCTGCTCAGGTGGAACTGAATCATGATATCTAGTCCGATAGAACTCTGCCTCTCGTGTGGCTCTGGTAACCTCTCTCATCATATCACCTGGCAAAGTGCTACCTGCTACACTCTGTAGGCTATCTGCTAAGGCAATGGCCTGCTCACCTCGCTGTCTAGCTGCGTCTCTCTCAGCAGTGATCGAAGTCACCTGACCCTGCAACTGTGAAATCAAAGCCTGTGCCTGTGATAGCTGAGCCTGCAAGCTCTATACGGTACTCTGCAGAGATGATATCTGACCTACTACTGTCGGATCTATGGAAGGGGATGGGTCAGTGTGCCTCATCCGTGGTCCACCTCTCCTACCACCTCCTCTACCACCTCCTCTACAACCTCTCACACCACCTGCTCCTACATCAGAAGATCAAATTGTCCATAACATCAGAAGATCATACCATTATTCAAATCAAAATGGATCATCAAATCAATCAAATCAATCCAATCAGAATACATCATTCGACTATTTGTTTTTAACAACTTTGAAAAAAAATTTATCAACATCATGTTTGTTTTTAACAACTTTAGAAGCAAACATATCGACCGATTTGTCTTTCAACAACTTTGAAAGCAAATTTATCAAAATCCTGTTTGTTTTTAACAACTTTAGAAGCAAACATATCAACAAACAATTTGTTTTTCATTTTCATGAAATCAAATATATCAATTCCTATTTGTTTTTAACAACCTTAGAAGCAAACTTATCAGACAACTATTTGTTTTTTAACAACTTTAAAAGCAAATTTATCGGCTACTATTTGCTTTTCAACAACCTTGGGAACAAATTTATCAGACAAACATCATCAAATTAGGGTATCTCAATACACAAAATTGGGGCATTTTTATCATATTTTAACATAGCAGGGGCAATTTCTTCATCAAATTTTCATTTCATATCTTTTCAGGTCAATTTCTTCAAATCATTAGTTTCAAACGATGAATCGACATCTTCAAAATCATAAAAATCAAAAATTTTCACAAAAATCGATAAAAATCAAAAAATTCACAAAAATTCAAAATTTTATCGATTCATCGTTCGTGGGGGCATATACATATCATTATTTCGACAGTCAACATCTAGGGAAAATTTCAAAATTCTTTGAAGCAATGCATAAAACACATCACTTCAAAGAGGGGCAAAATGTATACACCTTAAAATGGTCACATCACATTGTCTGGTAATTAATTAAATATTTTTAATATTTAATTAAAATCTTCGAATTCTATTTGCATATAAATAAATTTAAATAATTTATTTATATTTCTTCATTCTTTCACTTTAATCATCTTTTCTTATTCATTTCTTAATTAATTAAATAAACATAATGGTTTATTTATATTAATTATCATATAATCTTAGTTTGAATATCTTATTCAAATAAAGATTAAAATATTATTCTTCTTCTAAATATCATTTACAATTAAATATTCCAAAATATTTAATTATTTCTTCTAATCTAATTTAAATATTCATTCTTAAATCATTTCAAAATTCCTCTAATTCGATTCAAAAATCTATTCATAATTAAATATTTCCAAAAATATTTAATTAAATCTTTAAATATTTCAAAATCTTCTAAGAGTCACATCATAATTAAATATTGCGAATGTTTAAATTAATTCTTCCATAGTTTTCCAAGAAATCCAAAAATCAAATATCAAAAGCAATAGAAATTAAATTAAATAAAGATTTAATTTATTTAGATTCAGAGTTTATCTTCAAGCTCTCGGGAAACAAGCAGGAGGTTTGAAGCGAGAAGATTAAATTTCTGATTTTTACTTGCGGAGACTTGTTCCCATGGGTTGAACCGTAGATCCATCCTTCTACTCTCCAACCTCTCAACCTCTTCCATCTTCTTCTCAACCTCCTCCATCTCTCACCATTTCAGTTACGGACAAATTCATGGCCATTACATTCTTGTGATCGGGATGGGAGCTGCAAAAATCTATAAAATCAGTGTAGGGGCTCCAAATCATATGGAAGTTTAAATAGAGTAAACTATAGGCAAATCCTCCCTTAGCATCCATGCTTGCATTCATAGAGTGCTTTCATAGCATAAATAGCATAGGAATCCCTTAGCAGTAGCTTAATAGAATCATGATACATTTCATTCACAGCCCCTATGCATAATCACAACCCCTGTCCATATCCATATCAACAATCCCATCTTCACCAGCATATAGAATAGTTTTCATTTGCATTCTCATTCTACAACAGCCATTTGGAGGAGCTAACATCAAATCTAAGAGCAGCAACTTCAAACTCCTGGAGATAGAGGAAAATGAAACGGCTCTGAAGAAATCTTGCTTATTTGAATTTATTTAGTTTTCTTTAGATTAATGTTTCATTAGAGTGTTTTTGTTTTCAATTAGATTAACATAGATAACATAACACAAAACCCATTTTTGATAGCAGCGAAGAGGAGAGACAGAGTAAAAAAAATATAGAAGGATACAAATTTTTTTGAGACTATGATGCATGATTGAAAAACAATGGAGATTTCAACTGAATTTCTAATGTGATGACATTTTTTTGGTGTCAATTTTCTATTGTGCTCATTGAAAGTATTACTAAAGTTGTCTCCAAGATTGATACTTTCTGGTTATTTAAATTGATGTAACAAGTTTATATTTAGTTTATCAGTGCACATTTGTTGTATCTGTGTGGTTGATTGACAGACTCTTTCAAGAAAAGATTAAATCCTTTTAATGGATCACAGTAATCAAGGAGATTCATTTGGATCATTAAGAAGAACTTGGTAGTCACAGTCTTTCATTTTATACAAGTTATAAACTAAAACATATGCCAAACAATTTGAGTTTCTTCCAAAAAAAATTACTCATTTAAGATTTCATTTGACTCTGCATACCCAATAAGGCACTAGTCTCTGCATTTTTATCATTTAGTTTCATTCATTTTTTACATCTATTAATTGAACATATTAGGTTTTAATTTTAATGTTGTTATATAATTTATACCAAATTCCAATTTTATTTTTCCACTAGCATCTACCATTGTGGGAAAAAAATTTCAAGAGAGATAAGCACAAGTCAGGTCTCACTCACTCATATAGGTACACCCATCTAGGTCTGGCAACAGCTGAAGAGTAGAAGGTTCAATTCATTTGGCCTTGTCTGTTACCCTGAAACTTTGTGAAATCTTAGCAACCTTTCGTGGTTCAAACCTGCATTTTTGAGAGCTAACAAGGAGAAGGTGGGAGAAGGTTGGAGAGGGTGGGAGAAGGTGGGAGAGGGTTTGAGATGGTGAGAGAGGGTTGGAAAGGGTTGGAGAGGGTGGGAGAGGGTGGGAGAGAGTTGGTCAACCCCCTCTCCCTCCTACCCCCTGTCACTCTCTTAGGTCTCTCTCTCTCAACCCTCTCCTCCTACCCCCTCTCCCTCTATTAGATCTCTGTCTCTCTCTTTCAACCCTCTCCCTCCTACCCCCTCTCCCTTTGTTAGCTCTCTCTCTCTCTCAAACCTCTCCCTCCTACCCGCTCTCCCTCTCTTAGGTCTCTCTCTCTCTCAGCCCTCTCCC
>VDFB02377986.1:0-16822 GCA_007258455.2 Sequoia sempervirens
ATCTATGGAAACTGTTAGGTGAGATCTACCAAGAAAAAAATATGGTAAATAAGTTATATTTGAAAAGAAAAATATTCTTAAAATGGAGGGTGATTTTATAACAGAGCATTTAAATACATTTAATTTTATTTTGATTTAATTACCTTCTATTATTATTAAGATATGTGTATTATGCATATTATTTACCTAAGTCATGGAAAAACATGAGTCTTTCCTTTATTACTAATCTTTCAAATACTCTGAAGATAGATAATGTTATAACTTTATTGTCAAAGGAAATGAGGAAGAAAGCCACTACACAAGATTCAAAAAATACTATCCATGTCAAGGGAATTCCCAAGGAAAGAGGATCTAAGGGAGATCAAAAGGGGCCTAAGGTTAATTCCAAAGGAAAATCTAAGACTCCGAGTAAAAATAATAAAGTGTTAGAACTATGGTAAATAGGGACATATGAAGAACAAATATAGAAACAAAAATAAATAATGGGATTCCACCACAAAAAATTCCTCTGAATTCAAGTGATAATTTTTTTCTTTCTTCATCTAATATTATATTTAATGAACATTGCTTGATTAATTCAAGATGCTCCTATCATATAGCTCCACATAAGGAGTAGTTTTTCACATATGAATTATCATATGATTCATGATACATGTAAAATTTGATAACCATGGTTGCATATTGGTGAGAGGGATTTTGGTAATAGAAAGAGGTACAAGGATGGGAACTCTATTTAGGATAAATGCCACCATTTTTTTAAAATCTAACAATGTAATCGAGAAAATTTTAAAAAACATTATATGTTGTGGTGCCATAGACTAGGCCACATAAGTGAGACTAGTTTAAAACCCATCTTAAATAAGAAATTGTTAGATAATTCTCATGTTTTGATGAGAAAAAATATTTTGGTGAGCATTGAGTGTTTGGTAAACAAAACAGAGCCTTCTTTTCTTCAACCAATAATAAAGTTAAGATTAAATTAGAGATTATTCATTTAGATATTTTTGGTCCTATGGATATTGAATCTATTGGAAAATTTAGATATTTTATATCCTTCATTGATTATATTTCAAGATTTACATGGATTTATTTTATGAGACATAAATATAAAGTTTTCACTAAGTTTAAGGAATTTAAAGTCTCAGTTGAAAATAAATTATATTGTAAAAAAAGGTTTTAAGATTGGGTAGTGGAGGATTCTACAATTCTAAGGAATTTGATGAGTTTTTTTAATTATGCATGTATTGTTAGGTAGAAGACCACTTTGTATACTCTGAGCAACAAAATGAGGTACAAGAAAGGATGGACCAAAAAATTATTGAGAGAGTCTAAAGTATGTTAAATGGTTCACAGTTAGATAATACTTTTGGATAAAAGATAGGAGTACTACCTATTACTTGTTAAACGGATCTCCTTGTAAGGATCTTGATTTGACACCTTATGAAGAGTGGAAAAGTAAGAAACCTCTTTCTTCACATTTAACAGTTGTTGGTTGTGAAGATTGTGTTCATGTGCCTAAAGAAAAGTGATCTAATTCAGATGCAAAAGCTTAAAGGTTTGTTTTCATTGGATATGGTGAGAATGTTCAATGTTATAAAATTTTGAAACTACTAACCAACCAAATAATATATTCTAGAGATGTGATTTTTAAAGAACTTAGAGTTATTTATGTGTAATGAAATAACTTGCATAGTAAAGAATATGATATTAAATATGTTGCAAATGCATGATAATAATATTCCACTTAAAGAGGGAAACCTCCTAATCCATTTTGAGGGAGATAACTCCAATATTCTTTTTCAAGAGCACAATACTTTAAATTATTATAATAAGTATCATATTCCTCTTATATATACCATAATTGTTCCTTAGATGCCACCCAAGATAACTTAGATATTGAAAAGATGAAAAAATGGGTCCATTAATGGAAATGAAGGGAAATGGGGTTATGATGGACCTATCTTCCACTATTTCATTAGGAAATGAGATTCACACAATGAATGACTATTAACCCTTAAGTGAATCAATTCATTTAGTGTGAATCTACATATTTCATTTTTGTGTCAAGATGGGGGTGTTGATGGTCAAAGTAACACAGCGACATTAAACAGAATATTCCTACTCTATTTCTTCTAAAAAAGATAAATAACCTAAAGCAACCTATCTTCCAAGGTCTTTGTAGTTGGTTCTCAACTGTGTTGATGTTGTTCAGTGGCCTATGCAACTATAATATTCAAGGGGAATGTTGGTAAAAAGGATACAAACTATGTAGTACAAATCATTCTATTGTTTGGGGGGTGTAAATAAATATCAAAATATAGAACAAAGCTCAGGATAACAAAACATAAATGTAGATTTCCTTCAATTCAAACGTACAAATTTCATAATGAGCATTATTTCCAAACAACTAAACCATAAAATGATACAATCTATAGAACAATCCACAACATTGCATTCATTCATAGTGAAAATTCAATACATTCAATCATTCATCATTCATAAACTTCAAAGATCAAAATAAGAACATATCACCAACTCATCATTAAAACTTATAGATCAATAAACACCAATAAATCTCATTCATAGATAATTCAATGGAAATAGCCTCAAATTCAGAATCTTCTATTGATTTTCATCAAATAAGAGACATTTATGCACAACATTCACTAGCATACAAATCACCATTTGTTCATTGACATCATCATTAAAACTAGTTCTGAAAATAACATAAAATTATATTGAAAACTGTAAAAATATCTAAGTGTCTTGCATAAAAACAATAAAAGTTTGTAAGACTTGTAGAAATTGTCCTAAAATTCTCCTTAGGCTGCTAATATTTCTTCAATTAGCCAACCTTTACAACATGGAGAGAAAAACTACATATAGACAAGTCCTAACACTAATTCCTCTAGTCAAAAATTGAGATCAACAAATTTAGGGAACCACTAGAGCCACATGAGATGACTGCCTTGTTGATCTTTAGTTCAATTGTTGATGACCCTGTATCAAAATCTAATGCACAAGAAGAAGGTCAAACTGTTGGGAGATCTTTAGTTAGGCTTGTGTTATGATCTTGGAAAATAGGGGAGAACTGCCCAACTGGCCATACCATCTAATGCTTTATTCAAAAAAGAATATTACATATGCCTACTCCCCTGTATTTTGTTCAAGAAATTACTCATCATAGTTGTCTAACACTTGTTTAAGCATGTCCACATCTGGCCCATCCACCCAACTATCCTCAAACTTTATTCTCCTCAACTCAGGGGAGGTGAAATTATGCATATCATTTAATTTAGCAAGCTCCTTCCAAGCAATCTTCACTACCTCCTTGATGTCCATGAACCTATCAATTAACAAGTCATCACCATCATCTATCTTTTTCATTGCCTCTTGAAACCTATTATCCCATTTTTTTCTCAACTCATCAAGAGGAAAACCATCCTTGACAGGGACATCCTCATTCACCATCATAGCAATAATTGCTTCCAACTCCACAATTTGTTCTATCAAATCCTTGGCAACCTGTTGTACTTGATTTCTATGGGAAAAAATAAAAGGAGTCTTGAATCCGATAATGTTGATAGTTTTATCAATGAAATCTTCATTACCTTCTTCAAGGATATATTGTTCAAGGAGTTTTTGTTGAGGTAGTTTGGCAATTTCTTTCAATTTCCTCACATTTTCCCTGTATTCTTCTTCCTGCTTCCAAAGAACCTCAACATATGTATTCAGATCATTAGATGATTCAAATGCTTCTTTATGAACTTTGTGAGCTTCAACAAGTAGTTCCTCCACCTCTTGGTTCAACCTATCAAACCATCTATCCAACATTTTTACCTTGCTTCTCATTTCAACAAGGTCATCAACTTCCGTTTTACTCAACAAAATTGGTGTTGTAGGAGTAGAAAATTGTGTAGGAACAAGAGAAGATAGGTTCTTTAAGAACCTATGCAATTGATGTAACTGATCCTTGAGCTCATCCTTCCTTTGTTTATCCTTCACCATTATTGACTTGGTGGAAGATGCCACAATATGAATCAAGTCCATTTGCTAGTTTCTTGTAGGCCTTCCCAATTTTACAGTATCCAGTTGATAATCACTCAATTGCATATTTGATGTATCCTTGTCCATCATGGGAATGGCACATTTAGCCACAATCTCTCCAGCATTTGTCAACCTTGTGGAATGAAGGACTCTAGACTTTTTCTTGGGTCTTTCCTTCTCAATCTCTTTCATCATGTCATCCTAGTTCAAGGGTTGGGGCTAGACTATTTTCTTCTTTTCTAGGTTGAGCTTCAACCATGTTGGGGCAGCAGGAGGAGTAACCACTTGTTGTGAAGAAGTAGTGGTAGAGGAGAGAGGTTGCAGAATGGTTACCTTAGGCTGAGAGTAACCCTCTTGATGCTGCTCTTTTTCTACCATCTCCTTGGCAAGCCTATTAGCTTCATCTTTCTCCCTTTCCTCCTCCAATCTCCTCTGCTCCAACATCTCATCTCTCTATTTCTCTAATTGCTTAACCTTTTCCCACATTGAATTTTCTTCTTGCTCCTGCTTGGCTTGTTCTTCTGCCTCTTTCTTCTTTAACAAGAGTTCATTTTCATCTTTCTTCCTTTGAGCTTCCTTTGTAGCCTTGGCCTTGGCTTCAAGTTCCTCTTTTTCTCTTCTCTGTCGGGCCTTTTCCTCTTCAAGGTCATGAATTTTCTGCAATAGGTCCAACTTCTCCCTTTTTGCATTGGCTTTCCATTCATCTTCCTTTTGTTGTTGTAGGAGGTCTTCATTTTCCTTGTGTTGCCTTGCAAGCTCTTTAGTTTTGGCTATGGCTTCAGCCTCTTGTTGCTTTGCAAGTACCTCACCTTGTTCTTTGGCATCAGCCTCTTTCTTTGCATCCTCAAACAATTTCCATTGATCCTCTGCAGTCAAAACATGCTTAGTCCCAACATACTAAATTTCTTTAGTAGTTGTGGTCACAAGAGGCTCATGGTTTGATTGTGTAGCCTCAGAATGTCAATGTCATGAATCTCAACCTCTTTTTGTTTGTCTTTTTCAACCTGCTCATGAAGGCTTCCTTGAGGTACTTCCCTAGTAGACTCCTCTGAAAGGGATGATTGAGATGGAGCTTCTTCTCCAATAGTGGTGGCCTCTATACCTTATGACACCTGAGTTTCTTGAGTGGACATCCCTGGATGAGCTTCTCCTCCAGAGCTAGGAGGAAGGTACTCCAATTGTTCTTTAGGAGTTATCCTCCTCTTTGTTCTTCTATATCCTTGGGTACCTGTTGCCTTCCTCTTCTTTGAGGATTGGGCTTTTGGATCCTTTGTCCTCATAACAACCCATTGGATGCTTCTATCCATTACAATCATGGCAAGTGGTTTAATGTCAATGAATTCCTCCTCATCCCAATTTATTGGGTCCAAGCTTTTAGTGCCTATGTTTTCAACTTCATACACGGGGTCTAAAACCACACCATCATCTGATAGTGTGTCAGGGATATCCTCCTTCACCACATACTCAATCATTTGTGGGATGGTAATCCTTTCATAGTTTATTTTTCTAACATCATAATCATCTTGCATATCCATCCAGAAATCTTCTAACAAGTTAAAATGTTTCTCAAAAATGGTAGGAGCCGAGCCATTCATATTGTGCTCCAAGTCAAAAAAAATTCTTGATGTTTACAGCCCAAAGTTTAGAAACCTCAACTCTTCACAATCGGCCTTTGCAGCCAAATTGTGGGCACATCCATATTCTCCCAACTTCATGGGGAATTTGTGGATTCTAGGCTTGTGTTTGTTAACAAATTTTGTACTAACCACCAAAGCTTGATATATGAATTCCATAAGCACCATTCTATCACTGCAACACCTCGACAGTTGATGAGGATGTCCATCAAAGCTAGCCAACCTAAAATAAGAGAACTTGGGGTATTGGATATACCAATGTCCCCACACATAAATGAAAGCCATGGATTCCCTGCTCATCCTGTATCCAACTTCCCCTATCAATCGGTTGATGATGACATAGAGGAATGAATCATTGACCCTTTTGTAGTGTAACTCTAAAGTTTGTAGGGTTAGTTGATCATAATGCTCCCATGCCTTATTTTTCCTAGGAGCCTCTCCTAATGTACCCACTACATTTAATTCAGGGAATATTCCCCTCCTCATAGTTGAATATATGACATAAGAGGTCATAAAGAAATTTTTTGTTTTCCCAACCTTGAGCATTTGGTTATGCAATTTTTCTGATAAAATCATACCCCAATCAAATTGTTTCCTACCATCTAGAACAGTTTGGATGAATGGAACATCCATTCTTTGAAGTATGTCGAGTTCCTCTTCCCAAATACTCTAGAAAGCATCAAGATTAGATCATCAATATCCTTCTTGAAATCTCCCCTCTTGGGTTGTTTAGGAACCATGGTCAAAGACTTCTTCTCAATTCTCAACCATTTCTTATTCATGTGAGACCTATTAGCCTCCTTGTCCCTATTAAACAACTCCAATGTCTTTGCCTCAGTCAACTGCTTAGGGTTCTTTGGGGTAGGTGCATTAAACATGAACCTCATCATTTGTGGGGATAGGTCAATGATGGCATTCCCTTGAAGGTCTATACATTGTCTTGTTAAGGGGTTTTATTCCCCTACTATTGTGAGGAAGAGCTCTAGACATTGGACTAATAAGGGGAAAAGTGTACCATGTGCTAGCCCAGATTGGGCTATTCTCTCAGTCCTTCCAATTACATCCTTCACAGAAATTTTTCACTAGCAGCTCCTCATAGTTAAATGGGCCTAGATTTGTGTTTGTGTTGTCTGCCTATTCTAAATCTAGCTTACTAGCTATGAGAGTAGAATCCTTGTGTTTTTATCTCAAAGTGTAGGGCAATTGCTCCACCTTGATCTTCTTGGGCTTTACTCCTTTTGAACTTTCTGCCATTTTCCCTTCCTTTTGTGATATCTCCTCTAATGCTCCTAACATGATTTATTCCTGCAAGACAAGCTTGGATTAGGCTAACAAAGGTATGAAAATCATTATCACAAGTGTCATCCTTTCACACCTCTATTCTTCCCTAGGCAACCCTCCATACTTAGTGAAATTTGAAACCTGCCGAGACCGAGACTGGGAGAAAATAAAGAACCAAAGAGGAGAAAGAAATAACATTATTGGAACTGGAACTGGAACCGAAACTGAAACTAAAACTTTAAAAGCTTCAATATCATGTATCATTCGAGGACCCAACCCCGCTAAGCCGAAGGGATCAGGATCAGGATCAGAATTGGTCGGAGGCAAATTCGAAATCGGAACCTTGGGAAAGTTTAATGGATGAATTCATTTTTGGATCCGATTCCACCAGGTACTACAAAGTTGTACAGATCATCTCTACATTTTGACACCAGCTTGGACACAAGTCACAAAGACGCAGGAAGGCATAAATTGAGCCCGAGTTTGCCCAGACCACCGGGACCAGATCGAGCAAGCTAGGGTAAGTATGTGAAAAGGGTGCGAAAACATAGAACCCTAACTCGTATGGCCCGTCAACTTATTAAAATTAGGGCATCAAAAACCCTACCACTAAAACCTATAAGATTGACAAAACAAATAATGGACGGGTCTAAGAAAGGTTTTAAAACAATTGTAAGGCACCAGAACCCCTCAAAAGGAAAATCCCTAATTGAAACTAGGGCACGAAAAAAGAAAAACGTAGCCCAAAACTATGAAAAAGACAAGTGAAAAACAAAAAAAAGCACGAGAAGCAAAAAAGACAAATGAAAAATAGAAGGAAAATGGAAGGAAAACCAAGAATGAAAAATGGAAACACCAACAACAACAAAGAAAACAAGAAAAGATTCAAGGGAAAGGTCCTGCAAATGCATGAAGGACAATGGAAAAACAAAAAAAAACAAACAAGAAAACAGAAAATGGAATGGGAGAAAAGAAAACGGAACGGGAGAAACCCACCTACCTCAGAACGCTACCAGAAAGGTTGACAATTATGACAGGGAAATGCTCACGCACTTTTTCCCACAACAAAATCACACTCCTCGAATTCTTTTGGCTCTTTGCTCGTTAAAATGCTTTGATTAAGAGCAATGAGCCAAATAACCTTGATTAAGGTTTTAAAAACCATTTCACGCGTGTGAGGAAACTGTAATTAATGCATTCAATGTGATCGGTCGAGGTGGAGTCAAAACGAAAGTGGGTATGCAGCCATCATGAATAGTAGAGGAAAAATGGGAGTGAAAGTGGAGTCAAAATAGAACCAAGAACCTCATCAAATTTCCATGTAACTCTAAATCGGTTTCAGTCCCACTTGGCAAAAAAGACAACAAAAGGAAATAGAGGCCCGAGGGAATAGGAACCAAATCCGGATCAAAACTTTACAAAGTCGAGTTGGGATCGACTTCTGGTTTAAGCTCGACAAAGTTGAAAAACTTCTGAGAGAAGCGGAAATGAGAAGCGGGGACAAAACCAATCCGAGAAACCAAAGCATAAAATAAGAAAAACACAAGACAAAGGAAAGGGGCCGGGACGGAATAGAGCAAACTTCGAAACTTTCACAAAGTTTGAGGTTCGATTCCCGATATATTCCGGTTTGCAAAAGGGAAAAACAAAGAAAAAAGAAAAATACCAAAGGAAAAACAAAACCGAAAAATAAACAAAACCAATAAAAAAGAAAATAATAATAAGACAAGGAGTCGGAACGGAACTCAAAAAATAGGACTTAAGGAACACCGCAAAGTTTTCAGAATCAGGTTTAGTCTGCGGTACAGATATAAATCGAAGACTTTCGGCGGAGGCTCTTCATTTCATTTCCCTGGGACCCATTTTGATCAAAAAAAAAATTGGATGCAAGGCAATTGATGGCGACAGGCTGGAAATGGTTTGCCCATTTTCAAGATACTGAAGAATTCAATCACCCAGAACCTCTAGTTTATGTAGATTTTAAACTTTATTATGATCAGTTACGGCAAACAAGGCTGAGTTGGAATCTCAAATGTAAATCAGCAATAACCACATTGAATTTGAGTGTGTGCAAGTATGGTGTATCTATTCTAGTAAAGGTTCTTCTCATCCTGAAATAACTATATTAAAGATTTAGGCTACATAAGTTGAATCCCTATGACTGTCGTGCAATGATATCGTGGGCATTTCTCCACTACTAGATAGATGTCCATAGCCCCGACAGAGATACCTCTAGTTCTCTCAAAGCATTGCTCTATTTCCATCCAGGCGTCCATAGCCCCGATAGAGGTACTTGAGTTACCCTTCTCGTATTGATTTTCGCCATCAATTAATAGTTCTCTTTTCTTTTCTTGACATAGGCTTACTTTCATAATTTCTCTTTTCATGTTTTCTCAATACTCAAATAAATCATTCTGAAATTTGGGTTAAGAACTACAATGGCTTTCATGACAGTGTCAGGACTCTGATTTTTCACCTAAATTGAAAATAAAATTATCCTGGGACAAATAGGCCTTCGTGTAATAGATGTTTCTATATATTTTTTGGAAAATTTAGTGATAGTCTATGAGATTACTTACAATACACCTAGTTTTTCTTAACCTTTCAAGTTGCTACTTAAAAATAACACAAGACATGGGTCTTGAAACGAAAAATTTCCACAGACATACTTGAAAATACTTAAACCAACTTCTCTCCTAGTACCTTCAACATACAATGAATAACCACTCTATACTTTGAAATAGAGAAAAATGGAAGTCACCCCAAGAGACAAGAATAGAGACAAAAACCACAAGAACAAAATAAAACAAACAAACAAACAAACAAAAAAGCAAAAAAACAAACCAAAACCAACAAACAAACAAGTGAGCTAGCTAATTACATATGTACAACCAATCAAAATATTAGACCCTCATGGGCCAAAATAATGTTTGAGAAACTACCCATTGACAGGCAATGGAACAGGCTCTCTCGTTAAAGTACTTAGTCAAAAGGTATTTTCATTGAGAATCTCAGCAATTTGATAAGGACCCAACCAAAGTCTATCAAAATTTTGATAGTCCCCTTTCCTTTCCTTGGCTTTATCCCATAATAATACTAGGTCTGATATCCTAAAAGCTTTGAGGTTCGCTCTTTTTTCAAACCAACATTTGACAGCAGCTTGATGTTTAGAAAACTATTGTAAAGTAGCATCTCTTTGTTCTTCCAGATTCAATAAACTAGTTAGCCTAACCTCTATCCTATCATCATTTGAGTAGAATTATTGCATGAACCTAAGAACAAGTATTTTCAAATGGATAGAAAAGACCGGATCTTGGCCATAGACCAACTTGAATGGCGAGTTTCCTAGGGTGGTCTTGATTCAAGTTCTATCTACCCATAAGGAAAATATGAGTTGAGTATTCCAACCATAGGATTACTTTCTAACAATTTTTTAATTACTTCCAGTAGATTTGTGTTCGTAGACTCAGCTACTCCATTCCCCTATGGGTAGTAATTAGAAGAATATTTTAACACAATTTTATGTTAGTATTCCCATTGAATAAATTATGTACATGAGAAAGCGGGGCCATTGTCACATGCCAGGGAAAACGGTACTCCAAACCTGGAAATGATACATTCGTTAAGGAATTTGATGATGAATTCAGTGGTGTTGTTCTTACAAGGTTGAGCCTCAATCTAGCGTGTATAGTAATCAATTGTCGTCAAAATAAATTTGTGACCTATAGAAGAATTGGGGTTAATCACACCTACAAAGTCTAATGCCCATTGGGAAAATGGTCTTACCTCATATATCAGATGTAGAGCCATTGTTGGGTTACGTTCCCTAGATGTGGAGGTTTGACATGTATGACATGTCCTCACATGTTGTTGAGCATCACAGAACACATAGGGCTAGTAGTAACCTGATCTCAAATTTTGGTGAGCCATGGAATCAACAAAACCATGTCCAGTACCATGTCTTCCATGAAATTTTGTTATGGCTTGTTTCACTTGCTGTTGATCAAGGCAGTGTAGATAGAAACCCTCAAAGTTTCTTCGGTATAAAGCTCCCCCTTTGAGAATATAGTGGGATCTCTTCAGCTTGAGTTCTCTCCTTTGAGTGGTGTTCATCCCATCAGGGCATTTGTTATTTAGTAACAAAAATATCAAGTCAGTATACCAAGGATCACCTATAAATGATTGTACTATATACTACTGACAGGTAATCTTAGCATCAACATCTAACATTGCCTTGGATAGGCCTTGTCCTCTGACTAGCTTCATTGAGTGGATTTCAAGGTCAGATTCTTGCAAGATTTCCATCCACTTTCCTCGTCTCTCCCTCAGTTCACTCTGCATAAGAAGAGACCTTACAATCGGGTCAGGAACTATGGCAATAATTTTACGGCGGATGATATAGTGTCAGAACTTCTTGACAACTCACACCAGTGAAAAATCCTATTTCTCCAAAGGTGGATATCTAACTTTAGTATTCTTGAAAGAAAAACTCATAAAATCAATCGGCCTTTCATCTCCTTCACCTTTTCACTGTGTCAAAACAACAGCACAAGAATGGTCAAATGCAAAAGAATATATATAAAAAGGCTTCAAATAATCAAGGCTAGTTAAAACTAGTGCCTCTGAAATAGATTGTTTAATACGCAAGAATGTAGATTTAGCCTCATTACTCCACTCGATCTTAGCATCTTTCTTCATCATTTTTTTGAGGGGTTTGATGATCTCCGCAAACCTAGTTATGAATTTCTGCACAAATTTTATCTCCTCGAAAAGGGACCTCATCTCCTTTTTGCTACGAGGCATGGTCAATTTCAAAATGAATTTCACTATGTCTGGGTCAACTAAAATTCCCTTCTTTGATATTATGTGGCCTAGTAATTTTCCTTCTGAAACTCTAAACACACACTTTTTTGGATTAAGGTAGATTCCATAACTTATACACTTTTGAAGTACCTTTGACAGATCTGCAGCATGGTTTTCTCTATTCTTTGAAAATATAGACAAATTATCCACATATATAATAATACACTTACCTACCAAATCCTTGAACACCATGTCCATTGCTCGCTGAAAGGTAGCTCCAGCGTTGCTAAGACCAATTGGCATCCTTCGATAAGCAAATTCCCCCCACTTAGTGGTGAAGGAAGTCTTCATCATATCCTCGTAGTTGACCATTACCTAATTGTATCATGAATATCCATCAAGGAATGACATCATTTGAGAACCATTTACTATTTGTAGCACCTAATCCAGAGAAGGAAGAGGATAATTGTCTTTCTCTAATGCTTTATTAAGGTTTCTAAAGTCAACACATAACCTGATCTCTCCGCTCTTTTTACAAATAAGAGCCAAGTTAGCGACCCAAGTCAAATGTCTTACTAGAAATATTATCCTTATAGACAGTAACTTTTGCACTTCCTTCTGAAATAAGGGCTCGATAAGGACATTGACTAGGTATTGCTTTTGGTGAAAAGGCTTCACTTCAAGCTTCAAGGGGATAGTATGTGTTATTACTGAAGTGTCAAAAAATTTCAAGTCTTCGTATCCACAAGAAATTGTTGCTATATCCGCTTTTAGTGCTACCAGGATTTTCTCTCGAATGTGTTTGGGGAAAGTTTTTCCAATGAACACATTCTTCTCAGGGCCTGAATCCACCAAGTTAACTAACTCGTACTTCCCTCCATCAGTGTCTGTAGACACGTAAAATGTATTGATTGAAATTGCACACTTGATCCTGATTAACTAGCATTGTTTTATCCTCAATCATCCTTTGGTCTAACCATTTAATCGAATACCCTTATTTGATTAAATCCACCAAGTTTCCTCTTTTGATTAAATAAATCATTTATCTAATTAAGTCATTCTCCCTCGTTAATTGAATCAATCAATCTGTTCTAATTATCTCTATTTAATTAAATAATTCATTTTATTTGATTAAATCTCTAAATTCTATCTCTATTAAATTAAATAAATTAAAACCTTATTTTATTTAATCTAACCAATCATCCCCTTTAGTTAAATAAAACAAAATATTTATTTAACTATCTCTAAAAATCACATTCTTCTCATGCAGTTTAAATCAACCCATAAATATAAGTAAATTTGTCACATCATCTAATCCTCATTAAATTAATTAACCTTGATTAATTTAATTCTAATCATATCCCATCCTCTAGCTTTTTCCACTTACACTAAATACATTTAATTGATTTATTAGTCTCTATTTTCCTCCTCAACATGGCATAATAGAGATATTCCTTCAATTTGAAATCCCTCAGGTGGACTTGAGTCCTTCCAACAAGAACATTTGTTTCATCTTACAGGTCACTTGCATTGAGCAAAGTGGCCATAACTCCATTTAACTCTCCCTCCAACTTGTCATTTCACTATTTTCAAATTTCAAATTTATGGATTTATGGGCACATTCATCAAAATGTGTACATCCTCCATCCATTCACATTTGGACAAATGGAACCTTGCCATTGGTTGAAATTTAGTCCCACATTGCTTCATTTTGGGCATTTCTCCAACTTGTCATTCTATAAATAAGAGGCTTCATTCCTCATTTGATCATCCACACTTTGAGAAAAGTTATTATACTCAAATTCATACTCAAGCATAGAAATTCTCATCCATTTCATCAAGTCTTAGCTAGTTTATGCAGGTTTTTCATCTTGGAGCACACTTGAATCTTCAACAAAGTGGATCAATCATCACCAAATCATCAAAGGCTTGCATAGGAGTTGGGAAAGGGTCAATTTCCACATAAAATTGGCACCAACTCCCCCATAAGATCAAGAATTTGCATGTTTTTAATAGGATTAATCTATCTCTTTACTTTTTCATTGTGTTCTTGCTTTCATTCCTATTTTGAACATTGTTAAATGTATTTTATGGGGAACTTGGATCTTAACTTGCATTTGAATCTTCTAATGTGTTTGTTTATTGTGTTTTGCAGGTACTAGGATCTTGGTTCTATAGTGTCTATAGGGAGCTTTTCACAAGCTCGAGGATCAAAATCAAAGATCCTCTCCAATGATACCATTCCCTTAGGAATGTTGTTTGTTTTCAGATTCATTATCCCTTCTACATCACATGTTTCCAGATCCCACTCTCCCTGATCTCTATCTGATTGATCAATAATATATCCTTCAAAGACATCTGAACTCGCTAAGAAGGCAAGTATATGTTGGTCATCATCAAAGACCTAAAAATTTCAAACAATATCTGGAATGGTTGGGATCAAGACTAACTCCACTAAAAATATCTTCAACTTGGAATCTTGCATGGGTTCCAAAGTACTAGTAGCAATAGCAAGTGCATCTATAATCCGGTTGTCCTCTCTAGGAATCAATTTGATCCCAAAGGCATCAAAGACCTCTATCAGATTCCATATTTTATTTATGTATGCATCCAACCTCTTGTTATGGCATGTGTATTTACTGTGAACCTACTTGATAATGACCTCAGAATCTCCCATGACTGTTAGAGTTGTAACCTTTTTTTGATGCACAAACATCAATCCTCTGGCCAGCACTTCATACTCTACCACATTTTTGGTACAGCCAAACTGCAACCTATAAGAAGCAAAGTATGTTTTCCCATTCGGGTTTGTTAGTTCAACTCCCGCTCCACTCCTTGATTTAGACTTAGAACCATCAAATTTTAGGACCCATAATTGATCTGGGGTGCGTATTTCCTTCCTAGGATGAGTCGTGGGTAATTTTTCACAAGAAATAAGTGGGGGCTTGGACTAGTTTAAGACCTCTAGACACACAAAGTGATGTGAATGATGATCGAAATGGGTTTCACTCAGATTTAGAACTTGTGCAGACACTTCTTCTTGAATCTGATCTTGACCAATGGGTTTACAATTAGTTATTGGATTTAGCAAACCCCTTGGAATTGAAAGATTGGTAGGGGCTGGTGTATCAGACAATTCTTGAGATTCTACAATCTGATTTCCCAAGGAAGAATATGAAGCTTGAGTCTATTCGATTAGGGAAAGGACTTCTTCCTATATATTATTGGTTCATGTCAGGATAGTGGTATCTCTTGCCTCAAAGGAAAACTAATTCAGGGGTGTTTCAGGTTGGCATTCACAAGTTTATGTTGACTGACAAACATAGTTCAAGATGTCTATACAAGGTTGACACGTCAATTTCTAGAATGACTTTGATAATGAATTTTGCACCAATTAGGGAGTAACAGACTCCATAGATCAACCTCTTCTCCCAGAACCAGCCTATCATGTTGCATTTTTATAATCAAAACATGTTGTTTGACAGTGGTCATTGGGTCACTATGTTCTAAATGTTGTAGGCTATCAGGATTAAACATTCAAAAGGTCAAGATTTCCTCTCTTTTATTTACTCCTATCTCAGTTTTAAAGTAAGCTACCTCGTTAGGACAGTCGTACTCAGTGATCATATGTTTGAGCTGAGGCTCGCTCTCAATCCTAATTTGTGTCGGTACCCCTTTCCATGGAAACCATATGTGTGAAAATTATAAGGATAGATAACCCCCAATGCTTTTCATTAGGTCTCGGCTTAGAAGCATACCATATGCCTTGGGGATATTAGCCACCTGGATATCCATATAAGTCTAGATCCATGGGTCGGATCCAACCTACACATGAATATTTTTTAGTTCCCCTACCACTTGGACCTCAGTTTTATCTAACTGAATTACCTTCTTGTGATTCTGAAGCGGATTCAACCCTAACTTTTTACAAATAGAAAAGGGAATGAAATTACTTGATGATCCAAAATCCAAGAGGCAGTTGTGCAAATTATTTCTAAAGATTCTCAAGCTTAGAAAGAATGGTGGGGTGCCTATCTTACCTTTGTACAAGGCCGCATTTGTTTCGTTGGTTGGAGTTTCCTTATTCTTTCCTTTTGACTGATCTACCTCTTCTAGAGCTCTTAACACAATGTCTCGTTGAGCAGGGCACCACTTTAAAATATCAAAGAATGACAAGGAAGTATTTTTTTTTTGCATCTCTAAAATAAAATCAAACTTTGTGTCATTTTTCATTTGATATTTAGGAACAAAATATGAGTTACCTTTATTTTGAAATTCAAGTGGGCCTTTTGGCGGAGGCGGGTTGTTGATTGTGTGGAACCATGGTGTTTCGAGGAGTAGACATGGTGAATGGGCCTTTATTTTGATTCCTCATGAAATGACCTCCTTTGGATTGGAAGGCCTGAGCATCATACACATCTTCCTCTGGTTCATTTTCTTCTTGCCTGGGGAAAGGAGACTCTTCTTCAAAGAGCTCATAAGCCATGGTTGTCTATGTGGATCCACCATTCTTGTTGGGAACACCTTGCAACGGGGCATAAGCTTGTGGAATCTTAACCATTTTCTCCATTTCAGGACAGTTGACCTCAGAATGTGTTGCGGTGTCCTATACACCAATTTGTCATGAAATTAAGATATGCAACATTTGTAGTATGTGGTTTGTCATCACCAGCTTGATAGTTATGAGAAACTCCCCCATTGTTTGGCCTAGAGTTCCATTGTTTGTTGTTATTGGATTTCTAGTTGTATCCCCTATTTTGGTTTTGGTAATCTTGATTGGGGGAATTCTGATTTTAAAAGTTCCTTTGGTTTTGATTGGAATTCTGATTGGATTAACTACCCTGATTGGAATACCCTCCCGAGTTTTGGTAATTCTGATTTTGGTTTTGATTTTGAGGGGGGTTTTATTTGAGCTGTGTCATCTCATTAGTCACCTGAGACAATGTTTTATTAAGGGTATGCAACTCTATTGTCAGGTGAGCAATATGTTCATTTTCTGTAGTGGTTGTAGTTGACGTATGTATCATGGGGTTAGATCCTCTAGCTTGATTGTGAGA
>VDFB02377987.1:0-13997 GCA_007258455.2 Sequoia sempervirens
CATATCTCTCTCTCACTCATATATGCACACTCCCTCTTTCTCCTTCCCTACCTCTATCTCTATCTTTATATCTTTTCACCTATCTATAACTATCTATTACTTATCTCTATCACCTTCTCTCTCTCTCTCTCTCTCTTTCTCTTGTCTCCTCTATCTTTATCTCCCTATCTCTCCCTCCCCCTCTCTATCTATACCTCAATATGTCTACCTCTATCTCTAAATATCTCCTTCACACTTGTCTCTCTATCTCTCTACATCTATTTATCTATCTACATCATGATATATATATCCTTTCCATCTCTCCTCATTCATTATCTATCTTATTCACTCCATCTCTCCATCCATCTCTTCTACTCTATATCTATATCTTTATTTCTCACATGATCTCCCTCTCACTCATGTCTCTTTGTCTCTTTCTATTCATATCCTTCTCTACATATATCTCCCAATCTATCTATCTCCCTATCTCGGTATATCTTTCTCTTCTCATCTCTCTCTCTATCTCTCTATCTATCTCCCCTTATTTCTATCTCCCTCTCCATCTCTATTTATCTTTATCTACTTCTCTCTATTTTCTCTCTTTATCTCTCTCCCTCTCCCCCTCTCTCTATATCTCCTTATATATCTATAACTTTATATCAGTCTATCTCACCATATATCTCTCTATCTTTCCATCTTCCTCCTTGTCTCTTTATCTCATATTCTCTATCTATCACTCTCTATATCTCCTTCTATATCTCCCTATCTATCACTATTTATTTTCTCACTCTATCTCTCTCTATATCTCAATATATTTTTCTCCATCTTCCTCTCTCATTCTATATCCCTCTCTATGTTTATATTTTTTGGGGGGTTTTAGTTATTAGTTTTTCATTCCACAATTTTCATTTAAATGGAGTATAAGACCATTGGTTGCATCTTTATTTCTCCATGACTACTCTTTCTAGTGACCAAATATGTTGGTGAACATTATCTATTCAACCATGTCAAATATTGTGATTCCAATATTATAGCAGATAATGATGCAACTATCTGTATTACAATGCTCCCTCATATTGCCTAATTGTTCACTATTGCAAATGGTTCTTCACCATTGCTTACAAATAAATTTGATTTGCACATGTTTGTGCAAGGAGGGTCTTCCCAGTATTTCCACCATGAATTCTTCTAAAATTTCTATAATGCTACCATTTTCATCATTTGTAACTACACAACCATTAACTACATTAAAAATGTTAAGACAGCCCACAACACTCTTATTACAATCATTGAACTCATGGAAATGATAAGAAGACAAGTTGCAAGGACAAATAACCCTTGATGATTCTCATGTTTTCCTCTTGATAAGTAACCAAATATAATGTGGGAGTTTATAGTACCCCTTGTATAATACTATTTGTGGGAATTTTCTTGGTGTGTGCTAACTGTTGGAATTTTCAACACTCAAAATAATATGGAAGGTTTCATTGGTTTTTTTCATTAATAGAAGGATTTATCTACATTTTTCTATAGAATCTATACCAAATAAAGTTAAGAAATTCTCATACCCAAAAAGAAAGTACAAGACCTACCAAAAACCTAGAAATCAACATATTGTTTGTAGTGTAGTAAAATGCATAACCTCATATTTTCCCACTTGTTTAGGCTGCATTGATTTATTTATGCTTCTTTATGGCTTAATTGGTCCTATTTTGCATCCACAATCCTAATAAACTACGTCTTTTTATGGATGATCCTAAAAAAATTCAAAATATAAATTATCATTTAATGATTCTATATGTGTGTCCTTGATTTGTGGACTAGGACTAAAATGCCACCTAGGGCATCTTTGTCCCCCAAAGGTCTTGGGACCCTAATTTTGAGAGCAACTAAAAAAGTCCCTTTTTGGAGTCTATGCCTTGAGATTTTAGCCTTAGGACTAAGATGCCACCTAGGGCATCTTATTCTTCAACTTATTTTTGTGATTTAATTTCAAATTCTGGTGAGATTTAGCCTCCTTTATTTAATGAATTCATATGTCACCTTGGTGTGATATAATTTCAAGAAATTACACATGAATAAGTATAAATATAAGGTTCCTCTAGTCATTTTGATAACAAGCATTCAATTATTCATTCCTAAGGCAATTTCATGCATTCAAAAGAATTTCATCAAGCATTTGAAGCCATCATCAAGATTCAAGCATCATTTCAAGGGTTTAATGCATCCATTCATGTTGTTGAGACAAGATTGTGGATGTAGCATTGAAGATCTATATGCAACAATTGTTCACATCATATCCAAGGATCCAAGATTTTTATTATTCATGGCCACTACATGGTAGATTGCATATTTTCTTTACAAGAAATCATACAAGGTGATATCATTTATATATTTCATATTTCATGCTTCATTTCATCATTTGATTTAATTACTTAGAAGGGGTTTGACTAAGGAAAACCCCCATTCAGTAACAATCAACAAGTTTGCTCCTGTTGTATTTTTTGTGATTGTAGATTTAGGCTAAAGACTTGAAGATCCTTTAAAGTGCAATGTTTTAAAACCGCAAAGTTGCATTGCTAAAGTTATCATCTTCACAAGAACTCACCTATAGGTCAGATCTAGAAGTTTTAGGACCTCATATCTAAGGAGAAGCAAGTTCAAACCTTAAAGCTCAAGATCACACTTAGATATTTCAAAAATTCTAAATAGGACTAAGACAACAATAAAGGTTTCTTAGTCCTCCAAGTGGATTTTTGTAGAGATTGTTTCAAATATTGTTCTAGAATCCAAAGATTTTGCGTCTTCCCCAAAAAATAGTAGCAGGACTAAGGCAATAGTAAGGGCATCTTAGTCCTCTATAGCACTTTTTGATAGCATTTTTACATTTATGGAATCCTCATTACATTTCTAGACTTCCCAGGTACACGTACCCTAACTTGGTGTAGCTTAATTTCAAAATTTGCACTCATTCTTTCGCTTGTATTACTAGATTTTGTGAGCTGAATGTTAAAGTTTCTTTTCCAAACATTTTCTTGGTGGTGAACCCATTAAAGCTGAAAGAACCCCCTCCTAGGTCCTCCTTGTTGAGAATTGACTCACCTTGTGAGGTTAATAGTCAATCCAATTAGGACTCCTAGGACATTATTGAATAATAATAGGATAATAATGGTGTTCAATGACCTGGGAAATAAAGCACCCATTTTCCTATTATTCACTATTCTCCTAAGTAAAATACAGTAGAGTATTGAAATACACACAAATCAGATTAAACCTTTCAAAAACTTGGAGGAAGAAAGTAGAGCACAAAGATGAATTGCACTCATGCAAGCTAGGTGATTCATTTATATTAAAATGTTAAAAATCAAGTATACAAAATTACCCAAATGAGAAATGAGAACCATCACAAAGAATCTTACAATACCTACTAAAATGAAACCAACACAATGTCCTAGGAGGTCAAGAAGTATTTCCCAAGCTAATATTTCCATGAGGGTTGGGCCAATAAACCAATTCATGACCATAGTTAATAAAAAGTTTCTTCCCATTTCCCTACTATTCAACATGTTTTGAATAGGTTCGTATTCATTCAAGCATAAAATAGGGTACATAGTTACCCATAGTCCAATGTATATATGCAAAGACACTGAATTAATTTGTGACACTTGAAAAGATTTATTTATTCCTTTTACATGGTCACCAATGATTTTTTGAGAAAAAATCTACAAAATGCTTAAACCTTAACAAACATTAGCATAAGTTATTTTAGACTAGGCAAATAAAGTGCTCCTATTATATACCTAAACATGATACATATGCAAACAACAAAAAAAAATATCCAAATTAGATAACCATAAGCATATACAAGGATGTTCATAACCTATCCCATAGTGGAGGTGGTGCTCCTTTGATGTCGAAAGGATGCCCTTTCCCACTTCCTTAGTGATAAGCTTCTAATGTGATGAAGGTGCAAAAATGATGAGTGTCCAATTTCCCTAAAAGATAATGATATAAATTGGATATGAGTGTGCCTATAGTGAAAATGTTTGAGATTGTGGATGATTATCATGAAGAGAATGCTTCTATTTATAGGGTTGAAGAGTTGAAGAATGGAGAGATTGGAGGAATGTGGGACTAAAGGAGAGCCAATGATATTGTGACACTTGTCACAAATCTATTGGATGAAGGTGGAGCACATTTTGGGGAATGTGTGAGTAAAGATGATGGAAGAAAAATAAATATGTGTGGTTGGAGTTGTAAGAAGGGTGTAAGAGGCATTAATATTGGAGAAATAAAGTCAAATATGTGGAGTTACTGGAGGAATATTACCAAAGCATATTCTTTTGTGAGGAAAAATAGGATAATTAGTTAATTAAAAGAATTTATTTTCATTTGCAAGTGGGTTAATTAAAACCAGGGGTTGGGTTTGACCAAGGTTGAGTCAAAAGCTAGAGAATAGGTAATTAGGATTAGGAGTTAATTAATCCAAAATTAATTAACTTGGAGGAAATTAAGGGATTTGACATTTGATTTAAATAATTTGGATTATGAAATCAGATGAGAGGAATTTAGGGATTTTATTGATTTATTTAAATCAACATGATGAACATTGGTGAATTAATCTAATAAAATTCTTTATTTGATTAATAGAAGAATTTGATAATAATTAGATAGAATTAGGTGCACAATGTCATTTAAGCCTATTTGCATGTCTACATTTTTCCCCTCTTTGAAGTAGTGTATTAGTTACGTTGTTTCAAAGACTGATATTTCCAAAGATTGAAATTCAAATTTTTCTTGATTTTTTAGATGCCCCACTATTGCCCCAGAGGAAAGAATTATGCTATTACACTTCCCCCATGAGAGATCGGGGGAAAACTTTATTTTTTGGGTCAAGCTCACGAAAAGAGGTTTAAGATGGAGAAATGAGAATGAACTAGACTAATAGATCTATATTATGATGATAATGATGTAAATGAGATGGTTTTAAGATGCTTAGAATAACAAATCTATATTATGTTAAACACTTAAATGAAGATGCAATGTATGTGAGAAGATGAGATGGATGATGTTTTCCTATGATGATATGTATGATTATGCGTGATGTTGATTATTTTTGGATGCAAGATGTTGAATTTCATGATACCATGTTGGTGTGAAAGAGGATAGAAAAATGAGAGGGATCAACCCTTGATTTCAAGAAGTTGCAGAAGTCCAACAAGTCTATAGTCGTCGAGAAACTGTTAGATGATGTAATACTCATCATGCAAACCCCAGAGAACAAACATTGCAAACAATTTTTTTTAAATAATACTCAAAGTAAACATGCATTTGTACATTAATTACATTTACATATTAATTACATTAGCATTGCACATTAATAACTTAATGTTACATTCTCTGGGGCACGTGAGGTTACTTCGCAAAACAACTAATAACAAAAGTAAAAGATAATTATTAAACAACTTGACCAATTATACTACAATAATCATTAATAAAAGTACATCCATAAACTAAGAGTGAAAGTATCACTACATCCCATACTACAATCATATAGAATCTCATCCAATAAAGTTACATAGAATCCTAACTATTACATCATTGTTTAAACAAAGATTACAAGTTCTCAATAATGAGTTACAATACATTTCCCAAACAAGTGGGATGATACAAAGTACAATGATAATTGAATTTACAAATGAACCACTAGAACAAACTCCAACTAAAGGAATGCTGCAAAGAGAGACTACTGATGGGGAACCCAAAGGGTGCGGAGCACGTTCCACCCAACCATGTGAATTATGAATAACTCACCCCCCGTGCTCAAAGGTGACAAGGAAGTTAACTCGACCATGATTGTCAAACCGACTCCACGAACAACATAGTACAAATACAATTACAACTCAAGGTTACAATGACATAGACCACAACATTCACGAGTCAAGAAATAAGATAAAGATAAGAAACTTACCATAATTAATCAAAGCAATGACAATTAAACAAGTCCAAAGAACATTCATAAATCATTCTCAAAATAATATGAAACATGTATTAATCATACAACTTCCAAAACACATTTCCAAAGGAACTGATACAACATTCAAAATACAATTCCAAATAAATTTGAAACAATAAATAGAACATGATTCCATATAAATCTGAAACAACAATTCAGTACACAATTCCAGAGGCAACAAGAAATAAGGCAAACGGGTATCTAGTGGAGAGTGTCATCGCTTAGCTCTCCCTAAGACCCCTAACATAAACCAAAATACGGCAAGGGTTGTACCTTCAAGTATAAGACATATAACACAAAACAAGACATGCGAGGCAAATCCATCTCGCGATAACTCAAGTTACAGTGACCACCATTCTCGTACAACCCTTCCAAAAATTTAATGCTTAAAAACCTGTAATATTCAAATCCCAAAAGTACAAGAATAAACGTCCAAGAAGATAAATCATGCCTCTGGAAACAAGGGTTTGTAAAACAACAGGGTTCCCACATGGACAACACTAAACGAAAACCATAACATAAAAGAAAACTCACATTATATTTTGCAAGGTTGCACCATTAAATTTAATTCCATTCCCAATTAAACAATTAAATTAGTTCACCAAATGACTGATCATTAAAAGATTCTAGACTTCAATATAACCAAATACAATTGTCTCGATATAGACCACACAATGAATTAAGGCTTATTTTCTGTTTAAAATATTTGTTCAACAAAAACAAATAATAAAATAATGCCCTCAAAAATATGTATATAACATTTATTTAGCTTACTTTTAAAATAAATACATAAATTACATCTTAAAATAAAATAATAATAAATAAAATAATTATAATTACATTTAAATGCGATGAAATTAAATTATAATATTTAATAAAATAAATATATTTAATAAATTTTAATTACATTTTAAAAAAAAAATTAATTAATTAATATATATATATATTTAAAAGAAAAACAAAATAAAAATAAATAAATTAAATCAAACCAAAAATGAGGCCATTGGGAATGCGTGGGTCCAAAAATTTCCCTTTCTGGCCAAATCTAAGGACTTCCCACGTCTGATCCTTTGAATTGCTTTGTGTGATCCTTAGGATTGTATAAAAGCCCAAAGTGATCCTTTGGGAAGGTGGGTGGCCCGGCTGTCTCCACCCCACAAATCAAAATTTTGTTATTTTTAATTTGTTTTCTCTTTATAAAATAAAATTTCTCCAATGAAGATTTAAATCACGAAAATTTCTATCTTTCATTAACTTTTATTATTAATTTTTTTTATAACGCCGTTTCACCATAATTTGGCCCAAAAGTTGAAATAAAGACGACCAAACGAAAGTCTTAGATAAAAATAAATCAATAAATTTATTTCAACGCATAACAGTATATATATATATATATATATATATATAAATATGTTCATATATATATAAATATGTTCATATAATACATGCAGCAGTATACTCACACAATGTAATGAAATATATATATGTATATATATATTTTAAAATATATATATATATATATTTTAAAATATATATATATATATATATATATTTTAAAAATATATATATATATATATATATATATATATATATATTTTTAAATATATATATATATATATATATTTTTTAAAATATATATATATATATATATATTTTAAATATATATATATATATATTTAAAAAAATATATATTTATTAGAGGATATTCTTTTTTCCATAACTTGAGTTTTTAGGGAAACTACGTCAATCTTTCTCAAAATTCAAAGACAAATTTCATTTACAATTAAATTGTAAAAAAAATAAAGACACAGAACATTTTTAAAAAAAAACAACCAATTTAATTTTTTTCTATTAATCTTCTATTTAATCAAAAGTTTTCTTTCATTCAGACAATCAACCATATTTATTCATTTATTTATTTATTTTCCTTTACAAGTAAAAATTGATTCAAACCCTTTTCTATTCTTTTTTACAGATTCAAAAATAGTCAAAAGAAGAGAGTGGAACCTGGAGTCCTGTGCTCTCGAGAATCTGATGAAGCTTGTTCCAACGGCCCCTACGAAGAGCTCCTCCTTCCTGCTTCGAATCTCCTCTCCAGAAAACCGTGCTCAAATCTTGAATCCAAATCCTTAATCCCATGACTCTTTTCAAAGTATTTCCAAACAAAAGAATGGAAATAACCTTTTTGAAAACTTCAGAAGATTCAAAATTGCATAACCCCTTATTTTTCAACTTCTGTCTCAATAAACCTCTATGTGTGAAAAAAACTCACAAAATTTTTAATTAAATAAAAGATAATACTATTCCATTGCAGCTCAAAATGTCAACAAAATTATATTTTTAAAAGCAAGCTTTTTAGTCAGATTTGAGTTCTCATTCGTTCTCACAACTTTTTCATTCTTTTATTTATTTATTTTTCTATTTTCAATACTTTTTGTTTTAATTTCTGTTTTTACAACTTTACTTGCAAAGCACATTATCTAATTAATTTAAAAAATTTATTCTAACAATTATCCTCAACAAGATAATTAATTATAATAATAAAACACAATTTAATATTTTAATTATCATTTAATAAACTCATGACTTTTAAAAATAAATAACACATTTAAAAATTTAAATACAATTTAATCTAACATTAAAATAAACAATCATTTCCATCATTTAAATAAAATAAATCATAGCTTATAAAATACCAACATTAATAAAATACGACATAACACAACCACAAACCACAATAACGACAACTACAAAAACGTACAATACCAATCAAACAAGACGGTCTGACATCATGGGACGGGATGACTTCCAAGTCATCTCTGTTTCAACATTATGTCGTTGGGTTATTGGTGCTCGCCCTGTCCTGCTGAAGCAGATGGAATTGAGACTATGTACCTGCAATCCCTGCATACAAACGAAGTCGTGTACATGTGCATACATATATAAAATCAAAGCATTGTATTGTGAGAAGGAATCGCAGCGTAGCAGGGCACCCGTGAACAAGTGGTGCTACATTGTCCTTCATCACATCTATCCAAACAATATAATATAACCGATAAATTAATCATTTCTAAACTAACAAATCATATCATAACATAATTTACTAAATTAATGCATCACAATGTTACTGAAATCAAACTAATATCACCAATCACAATACCATATCAATAACCATGTCCTCTAATGTATAGGCATAAACAACAAGGTCTACTAACCAAACCAAACAATAACAGTCTCATCACAGTAACAAAGTACCAAATCAAAACATAGAAAAACAAATCTAAACAGTAATAGGAGGGGTATTACGGATGATGTGAATGATTCAATGTATTTCTTATCTAGGGATTGGGGATGTAAAGAGCTTTACTTTATTTATGTTTGATAACACACATAGATATGATGCATCAAGGTACAAAAAACTAGGATGGCATGGTATCTAGTGGGTTGGAATTTGACTCATCAAACATATAGGAGTATCCTTGTTCACACCCAACATATGAAATCTTGTTAGAGTGTACTTTAAATATTTCAAACATCTCAAAAAAAACATAAAGAGGAAAAACCTCCAAATGTAATAGTTAACAAGATATCCAAAACATCCTCCTTACACACCCAAAACAATTAGCATGACAAAGGTTATATTATAAGAATATCCAACAAAAACAACAGACAAAAGATAATAATCAATTCCTCATTCCTTTCTCTCTAACTTTTTTGATTAGACATCATTGAGAGGTCATTGGAATGATAAAAATAAGATAAATTAAAATAAAAGATCAAGTAAACAAACAAGCTAATGTTTTTCATACCTCTAGCCAAGACTAAACTACAGTGATGCCTGATGTTGTTTTCCATTGTAGGAAGGATGAATCCTAGGACATGATGTTATCAGATGATTGTGAGATTAATGGGATGTTGGGCTAGTGATACCAAGAGTTAACCAACTTGTTTACCTATCGACCTAAACTTAAGACCTTGATGTTTGAGTTTTCACTTTCAAATTTGCTAGACTTGTTTCCGACTGTTTTGCCAAAGGTTGGAGATGATGATCGTTTATTGTGAGTGAATGTTTATTATAGGTAAATGTCAAATGGGATGGATTAGTTTTTGTTTTTTGAATGTTTTTGATGCTTTTGAGATGTTATGAGGCTATTTTTGAGCTTTTTGAGATATTTTACAAATGTTTTGTTTTTTTGAATTTTATAATGTTTTTCTTCTTTTCTGATATTTTGACCAAGAACCTAACCTAAGGACCTCTCCTAGGGGCCTCAAGGGCTGATCTAAGATTAGTGTTTCCTATGTTATACATGTAGAGACCAAATAGTTCAACCGACACAAATTCATTTAAATTGATGATAAATATGAACATGTGTTGGATTATTAGTTTATTATGAAAGACTCTAGAGGACTGACCTAATGTCTTAGAGGCTGATCAATGATTACCCTTGCCTACATTCAAGCTCAAAGACAGTGTAGTTCAACATGAAAACTCTATTTTTGAAGTTTTTCTATTTTTGACTTATTTTTTGATTTTGATATCATTTGAATTTTTTTTTTTTTCTAATTTTATGAAAGTTTAATTGGATTTTTTTGTTTTATGAAAGTTTAATTGCATTTTTTGGTTTTAAGGAAACTTTCAAGAATATACATGAATCCAATCCAACACAAGTATAAGAACATGCCCCTAGCATGATGTGATTGACTACTCCGCTATAGGCAGGACAAATTGACTTTAGGAATGTGTCAAGTAGTTCTAGGATGGAACATGATACGAACACAGGATCAAGATATGATGCAGACATGGATGGGTAATGGAAGGATGAATGGAATGTGATGGGTGAATGTGATGGAAAGCGATGGTAGGTGATGGAGAATAAGTTGAATATAATCCATGGTGGATGGAAAGTGCTTATTTACACAAGACACCTATTTGCCAGGTTTTCACCAAGGTACTTGTCCAAAGCACCTTTGAAGTGGTTTTCACTAGAGGGAAATTTTTTTTACTATGTTCAATCCTTTTTTCTATTTTTTTCTTTTTCGGATTTTTATATTTTTTATATTTTTTTGGTATTTTTTATTTATTCCTTACAAGCTTAGGCATAATTGTTTTTGAGATGGTAGCTATTTATGGCCTATGGAAGAGGCTCACCTTTAGGTGTGGATAGCTTATATGCTCCTGATTTATAACTTGCAGTGACAATAAAGGGTCCCAACTATTTGGGTTCAAAAATTCTCTTATTTTATGGATTTGGTACATTCTTCTTATTTTATTTCAACACGAGTTGTCTCACTTGAAATGACTGACTATTGATCTTCTTATTATAGCTATGTTTGAGATAGTTCTAATAACCTATAGGTGGTTCAAAGTGTCCATTCACCACTCATCTAGTAGTTCATGCTCTTTTAGTTGTGACACCTGATACTCTTCATTAGACATAATATTTTACAATGAAATTATAAAGGATGCAAGCTCAACCTCAATGGGAAGTTTTGCTTCTAATCCACAGACTAGGGAGAAAAGGGGTTGCACCTATAGGTGTGTGGATACTCATTTGGTAGGCCCATAGGGTGAGGTTTAACTATAGGTGCCAATTACAACCAACTTCATTGATTATTTTCTTTAAGTTTTTTGGGATGGTTTTATTCATAGCCTCATCTTGGCCTTTACCTTGGGGGTAGTATGAATTGGAGAAACAATGTTCAATATTGAATTTTGGCTGTAGCTCCTTGGGCATCTTGGATGCTGAAACCTATCTAAGCACAATGATAAGATCAATAAGAATCATCAAACAATACATCCACGTAAGACCTTATTTTCTCAACATCGAGTTACTCGTCTTAATTATTTTAATTATCACTTACTCCCCCTAACTATTTTTCTATCTACATATATTATAATAATATATGTTTATTCATTCTAAAATATAACTAATGTAGTTTATATGTATTACAACCCCAAAGGAACTAATAACAACGGAACAATTTTTTTTTAAAGAACATAAGATTGTATTTAAGTATCCCAATATAACAATGTATTAAGTTGCACGACTAATTCCATTGGGGTACACGAGGTGACATTACTATTCTAACCCATAACAACGATAATAGATTAAGCAATAATTAAACAGTTATATAAATCCATTCATTCTCATAACACCATTTACAATATCCATTAACAATAACCATATTAATACCATAAGTACATATGACAATCGAAAGATACTATAAAGATATGAAGCATTTATATTACCACAGATATAACACAACTTAACACAACTATTACAAATGATCGTTCCTGAAAAAATACATGGCCTGAATATACATTACATCCAAATGATAGTAAAATACAATTGATTGAAAATACATCTCAATAACCACATATACAATTACAACAAGGTCATCCTAACACACGGGAGACAATACATCAATGAATACATACATCCAAGTATAACATACATCCGTACAAAGAATTACCAGATCATCAACATCCTCCCAAAACCCCAAAATAAAAAGACATCTACAACAGAAAGGGGAACCCAACCAAGCGAAGAATGCTCCACTCCAACCACCCCCATGCCGGAGTAGACAAGGAAGGATCCCCACTGCCAATGCCTAACGGTAATATAATACTAACCTAAAAGTGCATAAACTTAACATCAAAGACCACTTAGAAACCCAACAATGACAAATCCAAAAGGCACAACAACAAACCACTTCAGAACATAACCAGTCATAATCCCAACATCAATAAAACTCAAGACATAATATCAAATACTACTTCCAACAATAACCAAAGACAAAACAATAAACCACTTCCAGAGGACTTCAGTAAAATAACACAAACAGAATGTTAGATGAGAGTGTCATCGCGAGCGAGCCACATGGATTATCCGTACAACCTATCACAAGGTGTCACCTCCATCTCTACATGGATTCTCCAGACAACCAAGTTAAGGTGCCGCCTCCCTCTATGGTTCTCCTAATAGCCTATCTCAAGGTGCCGCTCCATAGGGTTACTCATGCGGAGTCATTAACCTTTCGTGAAGACAAGGAAATGACCTTGCCAACCATGGCCTTCTCAGTCCCCTTTAGTCTGTGATAGCACTAACTGGTAGATGAGGCTTCACAATTATCTTATTAGTGTTTAATCCTCGCTCGTGATTCATTACTTAAGTTATCACTGATTAATCTAACTCTACGTGGGTTACCCTGACAGCCCCTTTGTGCGCCGGCCCCCACTAGAGCCACTCTCTCTAGACACTCTAGCACAAGAATATCCAACTCAACATGATTGTATCAACAAGGAAAAAAAATTGAACCAACAATGGATCAACCGCGAGGCATAACCCTCTCGCCCAAAATCATACGTATAACGTTCACAAACAGTACAATCCACGTGTACGTTAATATCACCACTCAAAACCAAAACCTAAGCACAACCATCAAATTACAAGCTCAAATATAAGCCACAGTATTCCCACCTCTGGAAGTCCTAAACACAACTTAGAATCCTATAACTAAATAAGTTAACTTTAGGGTTTTCTACATGACCTAAACCCAAATTTTAAGAAAATCAAATTAAATAAGATGGATAACTCGAGAGTACCCGATATATAAACAACACCACAAAACTGTCTACAATGAACAACAAGATTCATCCAGTAAATAAATCAACAACTTGAGAATATTCAACTCAAATCAAAAACACTTCGTTTATTTCTAATTCTCTCGATTACATTATCACATTGTAATATATAAAAATAATATGTAATTATCCACTCTCTCAACATATAAGGTCCATTTATATATATACAATTAAAACAAATATAAAAAGTTTATACTTATAAAATCTATCATGAAAATTATCTTAATTCCACACACACATATATTTTAAATTATTAAAGATATATTAAAAATAAAACATTTTTATAAAAATCATTTTATCAAAATAATTATTATAAAATTTATTAAATATCATGAAGAAAATTATTACATATATTAA
>VDFB02377988.1:0-12737 GCA_007258455.2 Sequoia sempervirens
GAACGTAACTACCTTGTAGTGGACCTTAATGATCGAGCATGCATGGGCATTACTATTGTGCTGGATTTGCGCTTGACTTGCATGTCTGACCGGATTCCATGCATGTGTAACAGTCGTCACTCCACTTTCCCCTGTTTTTCCTAAAATGGCGTCCTCCTAGTCGTGGAGTTGACTGCCTTGTTTAGCTGTAGTATAAATAATAATTTGATGCTCCTTCTTCAAGAGGTTGCACAATTTTGCATTGTACTCTCATTTTTCTAGTTATACAGATACATTACTCTTTGTATGCACGATTTATAGTGAATCAAATAAAGTTATGAGTTCGAGCATCTGAGTTCTTGTTAGTTTAGAGGATACTTATCCAAGGGAGCCCACTTCGCGAGTAATCTGTCTTCTTAGTTTAGCATTAGTTTAGTATTACTTGTTGTTTGATACTTAGTTAGAAATCTGGCATTGATTGTTCCTACAGCCACTAGAAGTCCATTCTGTGTCTGTTCTTGTAGCCAAAGCAAATAGAGTAGTTTCTTGTTTGTTGCCCAGATCTTTATTCCTACACACATTTTAGCGTAAGCATAGTTGTTGGTTGATATTCAACATTCGCTTTATTTCCTTTCGAGAAATTTACTTTCAGCATTGTGTTTCTTAGTTGTAGTGTGCAAGGACTACTTGAGCCCCTAGCGCACATACAGTGCTGACCCATTTCAACCAAGACTAAAGTCTACATCTTTGCAAATTCATCTTCTCTTTCATGAAATTTATGAAAGATTGCTTATCCTTAGGAAAAAGAGCTCCTCTATACAAAGTTAAATACAATTTAAAATATCTCTTTTGGATTGAGAATTCTTTATATATATGGTCTACATGTCCATTTTGAAGATGATTTCTAAGTGAAAATGAACTTTTGAGTCTTGTATGCAGAGTATTATCTAACTTTTGTAACTAAATAGAGGAACCTCCATGAACATGTGTCTACAATCAAATATATTGCGTTATATGCAGTTGTTCATTGTTATAAAAACATTAATAAAATAATTTATTTCTTCAAAAGTTCTGATTCTTGTTTTTGTACATGAGTTGTCTAATACATATATATTTTATTTCTTATCATTTCTATTAACTACTACATTGTGTGTTGCAAAGCTTTGTTATGGTTACACGAAGAAATATATTTAGCATAAGCCTTCACATTTTGTGTTATTTACTTTTTTGTATGTCATTTTTGTTTTCATCTTACAATTAGGCTCAAATAGAATAGATAATGAGATGATTTTATAATCTTATAGATCAATATATAGATCAAATCTCACATCTCAACAAAATTAGATGCTTAATAATCTATATGAACATAATCTAAAATAATATTATGCTATACAGAAATGAGAGACATAATAACTCCACATGGATGTTTAAATTATTTTAAATTGGATAATCCTTCAAAATTTCAGTAATGCTCTAGCTCCAATCCTTGACTAGTTCTAAATTCAATCCTGTCTATCATACATATTGTGTCAAACCTTTTTTTTAATGGGAAGAATAGGATGATAGGGTAGTTCATTTGTTTCTTCCTTTTTAAGGTGAGTCGCCTGTCATTCAAGTTGCTTACAGGTCAAGTAGCGTCATTTAGTCTCTCATTGGTTTCAATTTTAACACGTGGGATTGACCGCAATCCATGTAGAATTTGGTTCCTGGATAGTGGGTAGGAATACCTATTTTCTGACCTCACATATGCCCGTCAACCAATTTCCGCATAGTGTCCAAGACTGGCTACAGTTAAATTACTGTAAACAGAAGTTTGGAAGTATTCCCAGTGAAAATGCACTATGACTTGTGACTTTGTTATTTTGGATAGGATTGCATGTAATGGTGTCCCTTCACTTCAAATTCTTATTTTCTTATTCAATTGCTTCCTCTTTTACGTAAATTTAACTTCTTCAACTTTCAAATACACATGTGACAATTAACATTATGGACATCTAATAATCAATACAAAAAATCTTAGAAGTAGTGTTATCCGGGGACGCATCCCCGGGTCTAAACCGCCATCCCCATCCTGGAAACATCCCGAGGACGGCAGTATGTACTATGTTTAATATCACATGTATATTCACAATGAATTCTGAATTCTGAATGCATATTGAGTATTGACAATGAATTCTTAACACAAATGTTATATGCTAAGTTTCTATAATGTATATATGCATGCTTCATCCATGTTTTCATATGAATATTTAAAGTTTCCTTATATATTTTAAATTTTTCTATATTTTATATAGCCATCCCCCTGCCGTCCCCAAATTTGGCCTGAAAAATCGGACACTTGGGGACTCGTCTAGCCATCCCCTACCATCCTCATCCTGGAAACTTGGGGTAACACTGTTTAGAAGTTTTATGTGAGATTTTTATTAGTGCACACATCAATCTTTGTATAAGAACATAGGTTCATACATCTAAATATATTATCTACAAACTATAAAATAGTCCTAAGATCGTATTGAGGCAAATCTCACAAATAACCTTCATCACCCCTTTTTTCTTTTAGTTACATGTCATGGTACACAAGCTCATCGTACATGACACCATATATGGAAAGGGACACAACTACACTAGTACAAATAGGATCATATGAGTACAAACATGTTGACATGCACTTAAACATCTCTATGAAAGATTGTAACATAAAGAAAGTTCTTGAAACCTATTTACGATAATTAAGAAATTCCTCTTAACCTTTATGCACCCTTTTGCATCTACTTTAGCTAGTTGAAGTTTATATGTACTCCTTTATGTAGAGGCTAACAAGTAAATAGTGACATAGTGTCAAAAGACTGGTAGTAATGACCTTGTATGGAAGTAAATGCTAGAAAACAAAACTAGTCTAAAAGATTAACAATTTACAAATTGTTAGGTATGGTTCCTTTAACAAATCAAAAGATCAAAATACCGCTAAACAAATAGTGGTGAGAGCATGAACATGCAATTAAGAATTATGAACCATAAGACTCATCTTCCCTTTTTACTAGTCTTGCTTTCCATTATAGAAATTTGATCACCCTCGATGCATTAACCGAGTTGAAAATCTCTTAGAGAGGAGAATATTTTTTAATGCAAAAAGTTCCATGATATTTAAAGTTAGGTCTTAAAATCTAGTATTGCCTTTGAGATGTTTCTACATGATATTGAGCTCATTGTTCTAGAGTTATGGAAGAACTCGTAGGTGCAAAAATCTAACAAAACAAAAAAAAAAATCACGAGAGATGCAACAAATATTATTATATTGCCAAAAATATACAAATATAGTATGTTACAATGCAATAAGATGACCTTGCTATACAAGTAAGGATAAAGCCCTAGATGAAGCCCTAGGAAAACTAAGATCATGGAAAGTTTTTTAATCCTATAAAATGGGGCATACAAATTAAATGACCTAAGTAAGCTTAAGGAATAGGGTGTGAATAGGTCTTATAGTGTAAGTAACTAGGTAATGTACCTTGTTCATGCCAATACCGCCCCCTTAAGTGTAACTTATGGATTTATAAAATATTGCATAAAAATAAATATTTGTCTCACCAACACAACCTAATGAGGTACCCATGTACAAATATCTGTCACAAATAGAAAAAGGAGAAAACCCTATGAAAAAAATCCTCTCCAAAAGAGAGAAATAAGCATGCAAAGAAAGAATGTACAAGTGAACGAAGGAGGAATCAAGATGACCCCCTAAGAACAACTTACTTCACCCCAAGCATTATTCATAGTTGAAGATAACAAGGTGATATCAATGTCTTAATAAAGATGTTTGCAACCTACTCATTTGTAGCAAGTGAAAGTACAAGACAAATGGAATAAATCTTGGTAACATGAGTAAAAGTCTTATAATAGTCAATACCCTTGACTTGTGAAAATCCCTTAGCCATAAAATGTGCCTTGTATATATCAATAGAACCATCAAAGTCATATTTCATGTAGTAAGCACAATTTCACAAAATCAAATTTATTCCCTTAGAAAGAGAAGTAAGATCCCAAGTATGATTCTTCATCAAAGAATCATACTCCTATATGATGTAACTATGTGTAATGGTCTATCTTCTCATACTAATTTTGAGGGTCTTGTTTGAGATCATTTAATGAATGATGAATCTTACAAACAAGTGAAGGGTTTTACAAAAAACTTGGAGGCTTCTACATATAAATCTCCTCATGAAGATCATTGTGTAAAAGGAACTCTTCACATCCACTTGATAAATTGGACATCCCTAGGATGTAGCAAGTAAAAGTATAAGAAAATGGAATCTATCTTGGGAACATGATAAAATTCTTAGAATAGTCAATGCCCTTGAGTTTGTGAATTAGCCAAAAAACATGCCTTATTGTTATCAATAGAATCGTATGATAAATCCAATTGCATTAAACCAACTTTATTCCCTTAGAAACAAAAGTATGATCCCAAGTATGATTATTTATCAAAGAAGAATACTCCTCTATGAAAAATGTGTCCCACTCAGAAAAACCTTCTACATATGATAAATTTAGAATCATTTAAAATTGCATGACTCAAAAGGTTAACACTTGATGTCTTTGAGAAAGTACAAAAGGAATTTTGAAGGATCACTATGTGCAAGCGAAACTAAACATGAGAAAATAATATAAACTAATATAAACTACCCAATTCACAACCAAAGAAAACACTCGAGTAAAGACATATAAAGGAATTCAAATAGTAAACAAAAAAATGCAAGTATACTTATGTTGAACTCCCTTGTTGCACTAGTGATAGTGGATTTTTTGAAATGCTTGAAGCGATTATGATTATGGTGATATGTCAAATAATCAATAAAACAACATAACATTGCATTCAAAGTTCTTGTGAAATTGATAAAGGGATCTCTAGTTTATAGATTTTTGGAGAGATAAATGGAGGGTTGGGATTAAAAAGGTAAATCAAAGGTCCAAGATGCTTGATAACTCTTGAGGAAGGAGGGATGGATAGGTGGATGAAGTGGTTTGGTTGAGATGGGAGGCTTCAATATTTTATAGGAGAATAATGGAGGGTTGAGATCAACCATGAGAAAGAGTGGATGGTGGGGATGTGAGGAAGTACTTCAAAGTACTTTGGAAAAATCTCAAAAAGGAAATATTTGGAGTGTTCCAATACCCCAAGTACATAGGATGAATTTAAAATTTGGATTTATTGGGAATAGAAGAAATGGCCCATGCCCCAAGCACCTCATGTTACATCATACATGTACAAGATATGACATCTAGATACACATGGGGACATGGGTCAATTGAGCCTTTATTAATCATTGTTTAGATGCATGTGCAAGTGCTTATAATATAGTTAGGTAGTTGAAGGTGATTAGGAGAGATTAACAAAAATGTATAAAAGGAAATGATTTGGGAAGGAAGGGGATAAAGGCCTAGGTAAATTAAATATTGGATAATTATTTACCAAGAGTTAGACCTTGGGTGTGATAGAAATAAATAGAAGAAATATTCAGAAAAAATAATTAAATAATAAAGATATATTATTTGTTTAATAAAAGGAGTGGAATAAGATAATTGATCAAATGTGAATGATCAATTATAGGATATATGGTTGGGATTGATGAAATATAGAACAAGATAAAATGATGCTCCTGCATCATACTCCCAAGGAGCAAAAAGTTGGTTCATGAGCCCCTGCTCATGAGATCTGCAAGGTTACTCCCATACTTATTAATTTTTGGTTTAGTCATCCAAGTAGTATCCTCTATTTAATGAACTTTTCACTTCACTAGGTGCTTGTAGTACTCTTTACCCCTTGTCTGTTTAACAACTTGCTTGTCCATAATAGCTTCTAGTTCTTCCTTGTTATCTTTTGGTAATTGGTTTTCCCATTTCCTAAATGATATTTCCTTGCTCTCAGTTATTTCACCTTCATCGTCAACTTCTTTGTATGGATACAATTCTACAACATTGAATATAGGAGAGATTATAGTGCCACTTGGCAATTCTATCTCATAAGCACTATTAGAAAACCTTCTGAAAATCTTACAAGGGCCAATTTTCTTTATTTTAGTTTGTTATAATCACATTTTGGAAACATGTCCTTCCTCAAATTAGCTAATATCATGTCTCCAATTTGAAGATTAACCTCTCTCCTCTTGAGGTTTGCATGCTTGTTGTATTTAGTCACACTTGCCTCTAATTGTTTCTTGACTTGTTCATGTACCTCTTTCATAGGAATGGAAAACTCCCTCTACCTCGACACTTCTTTTCTCCATTTTTTCTAAATTCATCAACTCCAAAACATCTCTAGGATATGAACTATAGACTATTTGAAAAGGAATCATACTTGTTCATGTACTTATTTCATAGAAATAGAAAACTCCTCTACCTTGACACTTCTTTTCTCCATTTTTTCTAAATTCATCAACTCAAAAACATCTCTAGGATGTGAACCATAGACTATTAGGTGAATCATTGTAAACAAGTTTTGTCTGTGGCAAGATGAGATCCCATTGTTTGGGATTATCCTTTATTAAGCATCTTAGTAGATTACCTAAAGTCTTGTTTACCACCTCTATTTTTCCATCACTTTGAGAGTGGTATGTTGTATTGAAATTGAAATTAGTGCCCAAATCCTTCCATAAATTCTTCCAAAAGCATCCCACAAATTTAGTATCTCTATTTAATATAATGCTTAGTGGAATGTCATGTAATCTAACCACCTCTTTGAAGAAAAAATCAACAATATGTGTAGCATCGCTTGTGGTCTTGCATGCTATAAAATGAGCCATTTTAGAAAAAATATCTACCACAACAAGGATTGAATCATGGCCTCTTTGGTTTCTTGGTAGACCCAAAACAATATCCATGCCAATGGAGTCCCAAGGTTTGTTTAGGATTGGTAAAGGCTGATAAAGACCTGCATTTGTACTCTTTCCCTTGGCATATTGACACACTTTACACCTTTCTACAAAATTTACCACATCTGATTGCATTTTACGCCAAAAGTAATGAGCACTTAATTGAGCTAAAGTCTTTTCTAGGCCAAAAATGACTAGCAAAACTCACACAATGTTTTTCTCTAATTAAATTTTCTCTCACAGAACTCCTTGGTACACATAGTTATGATCCTTTAAAAATTAATCCATCTTGCAACATGTAGTCCATACAAGGTTCTCTATTTCTTATAGTTGGTTGTTTACACACCTCATATGTGTTAGAAAACCAAGATCTGATTGCAAAGCAAAATAGACCTTCCACAGAAGAGGAAAACGAAAAAGCAGAAGCTTTGCATAAAAACATGTAATTTGATATATTCAAAAAGACAAATAATTACAAGAGATAATTTGCTTTATAAAAGCAAAGATACCTAAACCTAATCTTATCTTGAGCAACAAGATAGCTCGATAAGATAAAGATGAAAGCCTAAAACTTAGGAATTAAATAAATCCTAAGTAAACTTATGCAAGCGTAATTAAATATTAATTACACTAACACCCCCCCATAAGTGCAACTTAGGGAGAAGCAGATTATTATGCAAATATGAGTCCCGAAAACAAGGCCTGATCAGGTACTAATGTACAAATGAAAAGAGAGAGAAAACCTAGTGGGAAAAACCCCCCCTTCAGAGAGATGAACTGCTGCGAAGAAGCACTGGAAGAACTCTGATGAAGCAACACTGGAACCCCAAATCTGGCAAGCAATGAAAGATAGTTCTTTTTGCAAAATACCATATTGGAATCATAAATGCAATAGCAAACCCGATGCCAAGGAACTCTGGAAACTCACATTCTGGATCAACTCTAGAATCTGTAAGCAACAGTAGATGAAAGGATGAATGGACCCATAATGGTGACAAATCTGGAAGTTGTGTCTCACGAAGCCAATGCTAAACTGAAACTAAAACTACCCATAGGACGAGTACCATCAAGATCTTGGAACATTAACCATAAAAACATGGCCTTCAAATGAGAAAAATTTGAACCAATGCGGATCAAGAACTGTAAAATCCCAATGTGAAGTGTGAACCAAAGCAAACCAACAATGTGTCTAGCTAAGCAAGAAAGAAGCTAGAAGGAGACAACAGGAAACCAGACAAACTCATGCGAGTTGTCACCAAAATGAAAGATGGATGCAAGAACCCCCCTTAATGGAACTTTATATCAGTTCATTATTACAATACCTAATGATTGCATAAGGAGATAATGCAAAATTACAAAAACATAAGTGAAAATGCAAACCTAAAGCACAAGACAAAAAATGAATGCATGCATAAAATAAGTTACACATTTTCTAGAAATGACCTCAGATTTGCGTAGAGGCTGAAACCAACTTTCCAACGCCGTGAAAATCGCAAAAAGCGGATAAGCGAGTCACAAGATACGTCTCCTGAAGTGAAAAAGGAAACATCTGACTTCCGAGGCAGAAAAAGACATCAAAAATGCAAAGCCAAAAAATCAGACCTACACCATTGCGTAGAGCTTGGAAACAGCTTTCCGATGATATCTCGTTTGCAAAAAAATGACGCCGTATGTGAAAGTTATGATCGTTTCCGTGAAACTACTCCGAAAATGTCTGATTTGACCCCCAGAAGCCCTCAGGGGCTAAAAAAAAAAGGCCCCTGGTTGCCTGGGCGGACCAGGGGCTGAAACACAGGGGCCAGCGGTGGAGCCCTTGAATGCTGATAGGACCGGCGCAGGGGGCTAGAGGCTCAGCGGGGGCTGGATCTGGGCCGTCGGTCGCCCAAATGACCATCAGCTGGTGACTTAAGCCCTCAGGGACTGGCTGCAAAGTCCGGCGGAGTTTCATGGTGGAGCCACCGGTGGCGGTGGTGTACCGGCAGCTGTCTGGTGGCGGAGCCATTTGTTCTGTCCACGCAAAAGCTATGCTAATTTTTTTGATTTTTTAATTGTTTTTTGAAATTTTCTCAAAATATGTGCCTCAGGAGTTGTGCCTGGGGGCCGTACTACCCTTGGGCAAAAAATTTTTGCTTCTCCGGATGATTGTGTGCAAATCAGATGAACTTTATATGGAAATAGGGGTTTTTTGGCACTACGAATCCAATGGCAAGGTCCGTTTGGGCCCAAAGTGCTCCAAAAATCAGGCGACCCCTAGATCTATCAGAAAAATCATTGATCTTACAACCCTCACAGATCTAGCAAACGGTGATGAAAATCAATGAAATAAAAGCCATTTATGACTTTTTCCAGTGCTATGAATCCAACAGAAAACCCCAATCTAATCCAAGACACTCCAGAATGATGCTCAAGGATTGAAACCCTCGAGGGACTCCGAACGAGCTCTGCAACGAAATCCTCCAAAAAGGCTAAGAAGGGGTTGCAAATCAAGGCTCTGATACCATGTTAGAAAACCAAGATCTGATTGCAAACCAAAATAGACCTTCCACATAAGAGGAAAACAGAAAAGCAGAAGCTTTGCATAAAAACATGTAATTTGATATATTCGAAAAGACAAATAATTACAAGAGATAATTTGCTTTATAAAAGCAAAGATACCTAAACCTAATCTTATCTTGAGCAACAAGATAGCTCAATAAGATAAAGATGAAAGCCTAAAACTTAGGAATTAAATAAAACCTAAGTAAACTTATGCAAGCGTAATTAAATATTAATTACACAAACACCCCCCCATAAGTGCAACTTAGGGAGAAGCAAATTATTATGCAAATATGAGTCCCGACAACAAGGCCTGATCAGGTACTCATGTACAAATGAAAAGAGAGAGAAAACCCAGTGGGAAAAACAATATGTTTCTTGGAAATCCAAATTAGATTTGTACAATTGCTTAAGAGACTCTATTCCTCCATTTTCTATCTGAATTTCTCTTATGAGTAAGGCTCTCCTACTCAAAGCATATGCTACCTTATTGGCTTGGACTTTTTGTGCTTGATAAGACAAGTAAAATTTTGTAAATACTCCACCCATTTCATGTGTCTTTGACTTAATTTGGTTTGGCCGGTTATGATTTGTAGTGTTGGTTGGTTATGAGTTGTAGTGCATGATTATCACTGAAAACAAAAAATTCCTTAGGCATGAAATAATGTCTCCACTTCCTTAAGGCTTGAACCAATCATAAAAATCAATATCATGTAAGCAAAATACCTCTTATTGTATCATTTAAATTCTCACTAAAGTATGCAACAAGTCTACCTTCTTGACTTAGGACAAATCCAATTCTCACATTCAACTTGGAAAACCTTGTTAAAATCATAAAGTGATAGTATAGGTTGTTCAATGATTTTCTTCTTCAAAAGCTAAAAATTTCTTTCAACATCAGTCTAAACAAAATTTCTTTTATCCCCTTCTTATAGTTTCTATGAGTGGTGCACAAATTCCACTATTTTTTTGATATATTTCCTATAAAAACTTGTCAAACCATGGAATATTTTTACCTCATAAGCTATTTTGGGAGTTGGCCAATCATTTATGGCTTTCAATTTTTCCTTGTCCATCTTTAAACCACCTTGAGAAATCACAAAACCAAGGTACACTATTTTTGTCCTCATGAATAAACATTTTTTTTAGACTGCAAGAATCGGTCGGGTATCTGTCCCCCTATAAACTGCAGTGCGCTTGGTAAAAAAAATTTCACATGATCGGTGACACTGGTGTGACACGCCCTTCGATACCATGGGGATGGTGGGGAGTCTAGACCTCGTGACCTCTTTGCTGCAACAGGATGCTTTCACCAATTGAGCTAGGCCCACCACCTCCTCTTGAATAAACATTTATTGATATTAATCAATAATATTTCTTCTTGAAATCTTTGCATTACCATCCTAAGGTGTTTGAGATGTTATTCCTTGTTTGAGCTATAGATCAATATGTCATCCAAATAAATAATAAAAAATTCACCTTTGAAGGATTTTATAACTTCATTCATTAGTCTCATAAATGTACTTAGAGTATTGGTAAGACCAAATGGCATAACAAGCCACTCAGACAACCCCTCATTATTACTAAAGGTAGCTTTCCATTCATCTCCTTCCCTTATCCTTATTTTATGATAACCACACTTGAGATCAATTTAATAAATTACTTAGAACCACACAAACAATCAATCAAATCATCTATTATTGGAAGAGGGAACCTGTACCTAATGGTAATATTGTTTATTGCTCTTGAATCTATGCACATACTCTAATCTCCTTCTTTATTTGGCATCAATACCATTGGTAGTGCATATGGGCCAAGACTTTATTTTATCAAACCTTTGTCCAATAGTTCTTACACTTGCTTCTTGATTTCTGTATGTTAATTTTGAGTCATCTTGTAGGAAGCTTTATTTGGAAAACTTGTACCAAGTAGTAAGTCAATATGATGACTAATGTTCTGTGGATGCTAAAATCTGCAAAATGATTAGTTTAAAACACCATTTTAACATCCCTATGAAATAATGAAACACATCAATCATGCAATAAAAATGGAACAATAGAAACTAAATAATGCATATGAAAGACATGATCCAACTCTATCTCATAGTGGATTGGTGTCACATGTGCTAGTGACCCTTTCCCAATCCTTGATAAAAAGCCCAAGATGATGAAATGCTATGAAGATGGTGGAGTGATGAGCAAGATGAGCTCTCAAATTAAGAGAATGACCTTGCATGAAAGTTGTGGAGATTGTGAAGATTGTGAAGGATTTGCTTGAGGATGATGCTTGTATTTAAAGATTTTCAAAATGCCAAGTGTTGAAGAGGGACCAATGTGGGATAAGATTCTGCCAATGAGTTGAAGGACACTTGTCAATGTGATTAGTTGATGCATGTGCAAGATTTGGGAAGAGTGCCCAAGAGGGGGAAATTTGAATTCAAATTTGCAATAAATGTTGAGAGGGGGACAAGGAAAAACAGCAATAAATGCCCTGTTTGACTTGTCATGTTGAGGGAAAATGATGTTTTAATAAATCAATAAAATTGATTTATTGTGCAAGTGGATAGATCTAGATAATGCAAGTGGGATGTGATTAGTATTAGATTAGGATTAGATGATGGTTATGCTGATTAATGCTGATTAGATGATTTGACTTTTAGGACTTAAATACTTGATTTATTTAAATCAGAAAATGGTGGAATATGATTTAGGATTTGATTTAAATGGCTTTTTGATTTATTTAATTAAATGGATAATGCAGGATGAAGGTTGAATGATAAGGATTTATTTGATAAATGAACTTATTTAATGAATGGATGAAAGTGATGAATTTGCCTAATGTAAGAGCTAATTTGACCGAATCCGATCGAATGCATAATGTGAATTTTGCATGTCTACATTTTGCCCCTCTTTGAAGCAATGTACTTGTTGCGTTGGTTCAAAGAATAAACTTGCCGCAATCGAAATTAAAAATTTTCTGATTTTCGGATGCCCCAGTGGAAAGAAGTACACTGGTACATTGCCCCCTCGAGAGATCGAGCGAAAAGATTCGATTTGAGGTCGATCTCGCGATAAAGAGGTTCAAAATGGATGGTTATGGATGACGATGCAAATGAGATGATTTTAAGATGCTTAGAATAACAAATCTATATTATGATGATGTAAATGAAGTAAACAATGAAATGATCGATGTTTCTACTTGATATAAATGAATATTGTGGTATCTGAGTTTATTGATGGTTTGCAGATGGGATGGATGCATGATGGATGTATAGCGGATGCATGATGTTAGTGCGGAAATGAGATGATGACAGAGGATCCCAACAAGTCCATGATTGGTCGAGACTTTATTAGA
>VDFB02377989.1:0-13848 GCA_007258455.2 Sequoia sempervirens
CTGTGAGGTTGCATGTCTTTGTTCTCGCCTCCTGTTGCTTGCTTGTGTCTGTGGGGGGTGTTCTGGGCTTGCAGGGAGGGTTTCTTTAGTGTGCGGGTGCCATTCCTGTCTCTTTGTTGCTGGTTCTTTGTGTGTTTGGTGTGCGGTGCGTAGGGTGCAGGGTTTGCTGCGTGGAGGGGGGTAGCTGGTGCGTGAGGAGGTTGGTGGGGGGTCTGCTGCGTGGGGTGTAGTGTTTGGCGCCGGAGTTGGTTGGTGTGGGTTTTGGTTGTGTGGTGTGGGGTTTTCTCTTTGCTTGGCTGTGGAGGGGGTTGGGTGTGGTGGTATGGCTGGGGCTCTCAAGAGCTTGGTGGTTGCAGGTGCGAAAGCGTCTCTGGAAAATGCTGCGGATGTGCATGCGCAAGGCATGGATTCCTCTTTTGTGGGTGAGAGCTCTAAGCTCAAGAAAGTGAATGGTTGTCTACCGAGGAGTCAAGATCGCCCGGTTCTAGTTATTTCTCCAGAATCGGTGCATGAGGACTTCTCTTATTGGACTCAACATGTTTTGATTTGCAAGTTTTTGGGAATCTGTGTTTCCCTCTCAGCTTTGGAGTCTTGGATGCGTCGTACCTGGCAGGTTGAGGGTGATTTTGATATTTTGGTGGCTGGGAATGGCTTTTTCTTGGTTGATTTTTCTTGCATTTCGGATCAGAATCGGGTTTTTGAGGGAGGCCCATATTTTTTCAATCAGGTGGGTTTGTTCATGAAACCCTGGCATGGGGGTTTCAATGCTGTAAAGGATCTGCCCTCTTGGGTTCCGGTGTGGGTCCGCCTGCCTTGGTTGCCCTTGGAATTCTGGAGAGAAGACATTTTTCAATGAATTGCTGCTCTGCTGGGGAAGCCGATTGCCATTGCTTAGACTACTCTAGTTAAGAAGGTATTTTCTTTTGCTCGCATCTGTGTTGAAATTGACCTAAATAATCCTTTGCTAGATTCTTTGGAAATTTGTATTGGCTCGGCTTCATGGATTCAACAGATAGATTATGAGTCCCTCCCCTTTCAATGTCAATTTTGTCATGAATATGGACACCTTCATTGCCAATGCCCTCGGATCTCTAGATCGGCTGGGGCTTCTTCTTCTCCTCCTTTGTGGCCTTCGGTGGATAAGGGAGATAAAAGCAAGGTGTCTGAGGCTGAAGGGGGGCATGATAAGGATGGTTTCACTCCTGTCAAGCCAAAAGCTAAGGGGAGAGGTCAAAAGCAGACCTTTAAGGACAAACAATCTGATCAAGGGTTTAATCGTTTTGAGGTCTTGGATAATCAGGCCTTGGAGGAGAGGATTCCTGTTGAGATGGTACCTGGGGCTATCAGTATGGATATAGGGCTGGAGCAAGCAGTTGCTATTGAGAACCCTTCTCTTCCTTCAGAAAAGGAGAATTTTGGGCTTTCAGATGGTGTTGCTGGCCTATAGGATGATATCATTTTAGCTAATTTAGCTAAGGAGGCTCTGTCCTCTGGTAAAGGTCAGAGGGTCTCTTATCTAGGGGTGCTACAACACCCTCTCAAGAAGGGGTATTTTGAGCACTCCTCTAAAGTTGGTCGTAAAAAGGATGCAGATAAGATTAAATCTACTAGGGATTTGCTGGTTGAGTCTGGGTCTGTTAAGACCATTGGTACCCACTTTTCTCAACCTTTCTCATGATTATTCTTTCATGGAATGCAAGGGGGTTGAATAGCGCCTCCCGTCAGAAAGCTATTCAGGATTTGATTGGGGCTCATTCTCCAGATATTTTTTGTGTTTAGGAGACCAAGCTTCAGGTGGACTTCATGCTTCAGTATGCTCCTCGTATTTGGTTCTCTGGTCAGTGTTAGTGTATTGGTTCTAAGGGTAGCTTTGGAGGTTTGGCTCTTTTTTGGGATCCTCATAAGGTTGTTCCTCGTTGGTGGATTTCTAGCCATTCCTCTATCTCGATGGTGGCTTCGGTTTTGGACTCTGGTGAAACTATTTTGGTTAGTAATGTTTATGCTCCAGTTGACTTCTGAGGTAAAGGCTAGCTTTGGGCCCATATTAGGTATGTTAGGTCCTGTGCTCCTTACTTACCTTGGATCCTAGCTAGTGATTTCAATGCTGTTTTGTTTCTGGAGGAGAAAAGAGGGGGGATGCCGAGACTGGGTCCTGCTTCTAATTTGTTTCGGGCCAATGTGGACTCTCTTGCTCTTGTTGATGTTAAACCTACTAATGGCTTATTTACTTGGAATAATAGGAGGAGTGGGCCAGAGGCGATTTTCGAGTGGTTGGATAGGTTTCTTGTTTCTCTTTTTTGGGTTGGGGGCAGTCTGGTTATCGGCTCTGAGATTCTTGATTGGTGTGGATCTGATCATTGGCCAATTAAGTTTTCAGCTTCTCCTTTTCCTATTCCAAAGAATCCTCCTTTCAAATTTTAGCTTATGTGGCTCCATGATTCTTCTTTGTATAATCTTATTGAGCAGTGGTGGTTGGATGGTGCCCTGGCCTATGGCTCAACTATGTACTCTTTTGTTAAGAAGTTGCAAAGTGTCAAGTATCATCTTAAGCGTTGGAATTGGCTTTGTTTTGGCAATTTCTGGGCCAAGAAAAGGGAAGCTTAGGAGCGTCTTGCTGTTGTTACTTGCTAGATTAGGGATTTGGGATTTTTAGAGGCTCTTGGGCATGCTGAGTCCCAGGCTCTTAAAGTGGTGGAGGAGTAGGAACTTTGTGAGGAGATATTCTGGAAATAGAAGGCTTAGGTTGATTGGCTTCGAGAGGGTGATAGGAATACTGCCTTCTTCCATCATTTTGTGCAGGCCCGTCGGAATAAGTGTTATATTTCTTCTCTTGTTAATTCTGATGGCTTAGTTTTATCCTCACAACAGGCTTTATCTAGAGAAGCTCGCCAATTCTACTCCTCTTTGTTTACTGAGGATTCTCCTCCTTCTGATGTTGAGGATAATATGATTCTTTCTTGTATTCCTTCTTTGGTCTCTAATGAGTTGAATGCTTCTCTTATGCGCCCGATTACTTTGTCTGAAGTGGAGGAGGTTGTTTTTGGGATGAATAAGGGGAAAGCTCCTGGCCCTGATGGGTTCCCTATTGAATTTTTCCAAGAGTTTTGGGAAATTGTGAAGTTGGATCTAGTGGAGGTTGTCCGCAAATCTTTTCATAACAAGCAGATGCTTCGGGCCTTGAATGCTACTTTTCTTGTTCTCATTCCTAAGAAGGAGGGTGCTGATAGGTTTGATCTCTTCCGACCTATTGCGCTCTGTAATGTGGTGTATAAGATTACTACGAAGCTGATTGCAGAACGGCTTAAATCTTGCTTGCCTGTTGTTATATCTGAGGAACAAGGGGGTTTTGTGGCTGGTCGTCAGATTCTTGATGGGGTGGTGATCGCCTCGGAGGTCATTCATTCCATGGCGATCTCTAAGGAAAGATCTATGTTCATCAAGCTGGATATGGCTAAAGCTTATGATAGAGTTAAATGGAGTTTCCTTCAGAAGATTCTGTTGGCCTTTGGGTTTTCTTCTGATTGGGTCAGTTGGACTATGAGTTGTGTGACTTCCTCTTCCTTCTCAGTTATTGTGAATGGGGAACCTTCTGAGCTTTTTGGTGCTTCCAGGGGTCTTCGTCAGGGGGATCCTCTTTCTCCCTATCTCTTTATTCTTATGGCTGAAGGGCTTGGGCACTTTCTTAAATCTCGGGTCTCTCAGGGTGGGATTCATGGTTGGCAGTGGGGGATGGGTTTGCCTACTCTTTCTCACCTCCAGTTTGTGGATGACACCTCTCTTATGGGGCTTGCTCGTCTTCGTGAAGCTGATTCCTTTAGGAAAGATTTGGACATCTACCTTGTTGCTTCGGGTTAGAAAGTTAATGAGCAGAAGTCTTCTATTTTTTTCTTTAATACTCCTTTGGCCATCCAGAGGAGGATTGCTGCTATTTTGAGGTTTCAAATTGGATCTCTCCCCTTTGTCTATCTGGGGATTCCTCTTGCCGTTGGGCATCAACCCAGATCTTCTTGGCAGATGTTGCTTGATAAGTTGAGGAAGAAGATAACACATTGGACTCATAGATGGTTGTCTACTGCTGCTAGAGTTACCCTCCTTTAGTCTGTTATCCAGGCCCTGCCCATCTACAGGTGTTTTGTCCAATCGGCCCCTATGTATTTCCTTCGGGAATTTGATGCTCTCTCTCGGAAATTCCTTTGGAGTGGTAACTTGATGACTTCTAAGTGGAGCCTTGTTAAATGGGATTCTATGTGTAGACCAAAGCAGGAGGGTGGTCTCAGTTTACGCTCTTCTATTTTGAATGGGCAAGTTCTTGCGGCGAAGCTTTACTGGTGCTGGTGTACTAATCAACACCAGTTGTGGGTCCGTGTTCTTAACTATAAGTATCTTCGTGGTGTTGCTTCTTATGAGGTTCCTCGCTATCCTCTGGAGGGGAGTGGTTCTATGATTTGGTCTACTCTGAAAGTGGGAGCTCAGTTGATTAAGCGGGCGCTTTTTTGGATCTGTCACTCGGGATCACAGGCTCTTTTTTGGTGGGATTCTTGGATGGACACCCACCTATTCTTTCTACTTTTCCTCATCTTCAATCCCTCTATGATGTTTTTACTGCTGCTAGTTGGGACACCGTAGAGCATTACAAGATTGCTGAGCATTGTGGCTCTGTTGTCTCTTTTCGTTGGAAGCACCCTTCTGAGTGGCCTCCTGGGGGCTTTGAGGGGGATAGGCAAGAGCTTGCTCAACTTTTGGCTTCCCGGGCTTGTAATTCGTTGAGGGGACCTGATATTTTAGCTTGGGATGGCTCTGATAAGTCTGGGAAGTACTCTGTGTCTTCTGGCTATAAGCATTTGGGTCGGCAGTTGTTTGGGGCTATTGAGGTCCCTTGGTGGAAGTATGTTTGGTATAAGTTGTCCTGGCCCAAGTGCAATTTCTTCATGTGGTTGGTGGCTCAAAACCGGTGTCTTACTTGGGATAATTTATGCAAGCGGGGTTTCCAGGGTCCCTCTTGTTGTGTGTTGTGTCGTGAGGCTGAGGAGTGTGCTTCTCATCTCTTCTTCCAATGTTCCTATGCTCGAGAGATTTGGCATCGTTGGTGGCGGGTGTGGAATGTGCCTTGTACGCATGTTTCCTCTTTGGCTAAGTTTGTGGATCGGGGGAGTAGGGCCCCTGTTTCTACCTCCTTTCTTCAAGCTGCTTGGGCGATTGGCCCTTCCCTCATTATTTGGAATCTTTGGTTGGAGAGGAATCGGCGGATTTTTCAGGATGTGCTGATGGGAGCCCCTCGCTTGTGGTGGAAAATTTTGCATTTTGTGGGAGAAACGATCGCGGCTAAGTGTGATTTGTCTGTTCCAGCTGCTCCTTCTGATGTTGGTTGTTTCAACCGCCTTCATCTTCCTCCTTCGCATCGGTAGCTTATGCGCAACAGATGTAGGCATCCAACCCCGAAGGTGAATAGGGAGGGAAGATGGTCTCCTCCTCCTCAAGGCACCCTAAAAATTAACACGGATGGCTCTTCTCGTGGAAACCCTGGTCATGCTGGTATTGGTGGTGTTGGTCGGGATAGTTCTAGAGATGTTCAATTCATTTTCTCTATTTATAAGGGTTTTCATACTAATAATATTATGGAGGCTCAGGCTATTTTACTGGCGGTGGAGCGTGGCAGCCAGTTGGGATGGCGCAGGATTATGTGTGAATCTGACTCCCAGGTTGTGGTGAACTTGCTAAATAGGCGGAGGTTAGATGATGTCAGTTGGCACCTGGCTTTGATTATTGAACAAATTCTCAATCTTTGTGTTTCTCTTGAGTTTGTTACTTTCACTCATATTCCTAGGGAGTGGAATGGTGTAGCTGATTGTTTGGCTAAATGGGCTTCTGATCATTTTCATGATTGGAATTTGGTTGATCGGGGTCAATTACCCCCTGATTTATCTCAACAGTTGGACCATTTGGTGGAGCTGGATAAGGCTTTGTAATGACTTTGCTCTGTAATTTTCTTGTGTTTTAATAAATTTTTACCCCTCTTTTATGTTAATTGGTTTGAAAGCTATTCTCACTCTTTGGCTTTAAGAAAGTCAACACCCTTTTTATTCTTGGGATGAATTTCAAAAGCTAATAAAAACAATTCAATCTTATTTTTCATCAAGAAGAGAGGTCTATTTACTTGTAACATTACAAGCAACAAGGACAAATTGTTTAAGAATACACTAGTGGCTTTCATAGAATGGCTATCTAAATGGATAAGGATGTGCAAGGAGATAATCCTAATTAAATGTATAGGTAGTCCTTGTATCCATCTAAGGAGGTACATGTTGCTTTCAAAGCCCAAGGATATAGATGCAACATGATCCTATGCTCATTATATTGAAATAGACTAAAAAATGTCCAATTTCTTCTTCAAAGGCACAAGGACAACGAAGTGGTTCAAATTGCAAAGGCAAATGCAAGGGTGGAAGTAAGCTTGGGGCAGTTACTACTAGTAAATTAAACAATCATTATCTACAGTGTAACATGGATGGTCAGGCAAATGAAACATGTTGAAAGCTATACCCAGAGTTGCACCATTAAAGAACAAGCCTAAGAAGAACAAACAAAAGTTTATGACTTCTTTTATGGTCCAAGAGCTGGAATATAGCTTTGATGTAAACAAAATACTTGTTTGCACATCTAAAAAAAGGTTTGCTTGGATGGCAAAGAAGAGGAAGAGAAATATGAGAACATCAAACTTTTTCTCATAAATATTCAAGTGAAGAAGACAAAGGTGTATGCTCTATTCAATACTTGTTCTTAGGCTAAGTACAAAATGTCTCCATATAAAATCATTAAGCTTGGGGCTGTTACTACTACTAAATTAAACAATCATTATCCACAGTGTAACATGGATAGTCAAGAAGATGAAACATGTAGAAAGCTACACCTAGAGTTACACCATTAAAGAACAAGCCTAAGAAGAACAAACAAAAGTTTATGACTTATTTTATGGTCCAAGAGCCGGAATATAGCTTTGATGTAAATAAAATACTTGTTTGCACATCTAAAAAAAGGTTTGCTTGGATGACAAAGAAGAGGAAGAGAAATATGAGAACATCAAACTTTTTCTCTTAATTATTCAAGTGAAGAAGACAAAGGTGTATGCTCTATTCAATACTTGTTCTTAGGCTAAGTGCAAAATGTCTCTATATAAAATCATTTCATCAATTGGTAATGTTTTGTTGCTATTGGAAATATTTCATGGCTTTGTAATGTTCTTTGATATAGTCAGGTCTTGGCACCAAGTGTTTTTGTCAACGCATGGCATTCTAACAAGGACATTTAACATTTGTTATTCCCTAATTTTCATTTATTGTCAATGGACTAGAGTGCATATGCCATTAATGGATTTTGGTGTCAAGTTTTAAAACCGTCGAGCAAAGAATTATTTGCATTGTTTATTCATTTGCATAGATTATTTGATGACGGTGAAATATTCAATCCAATTCAATTTGATTATCATGAGTATGTATAACATGCATTCACATCAAGACTCTTGTGCATGAAATCTTAAATTAAAATATTATTAAAGAGTTTATGTTAAAATTAGACATTGTAGAACTTATATTAGAATTACACATCCCCAAGTAAATAGATTTTCATTTGGACCACATAGCATTTTGGTTTTAAATATAGTAATAAAATAGTAGCATTAATCTTTCTTGGTAGACACAAAAAACTAGAAGATAAATGTTTCTTCAATCAATTAGATTATAATCCAAAAAAATTTGGGAAATTAATAAACTCTCAAAGATTCATATTACAAGTTAAAAACTACTAGCAATGTTAGGAATCTAATTTTTATTTAAATTTTTTGCAGTGGTATAACAACAAAAATAGTAATAAACAGTGTAAAGGGGTATCAATAAGAAGATGTAGCGGAACAATATATAGAGGCTACCAATGATGCTTTGAAATTTCTTTTTTAACCCAACAACCCTCTCTTTATATCAATATTATTTCTTAATCTTTGTTTTGGTGTTGTGTAGAGAGAATGTGTGAAGAATGCGTTGGATAGCCTAGTTTTGGCATTGCAAGAGGATCCAAATATAAAATTTATTTATGCAGAATAGGCAAGTTAGACTAGTTGCATTCTGAAATGATTTATGGCTTAGGTTATGGATAACACAAGATTGGACTCTACCTTGTTGATATAGGAAAGTTCCACATAAACTATATTGGTGCTCTTTAAAATCCATATCATTGTAAATTTTTATGGGTTTCCTCTAGATGTATTGAATTCAACACTATGAGAAAATTTGTTTTATGACATGGATATACGTTCTCCTTATCAAAATATCTAAAAGCACTATTAAGTTTATGTCTTGGACATGATGTTTTAGAAGATTCTAGACTATGTCTACAAAGAAATCGAGCACACATCCTTCTGCATTTTTTGACACTCATTAGAATACTTTTTCATTCAAAATAGATAAAATGTAACCAAAATTGTTGTTTTTTTAGCACACTACATGTGCAAGAACACACTAAGAGACAGCTGTAACTTTCATTGGAAGTTTAGATTTGAAGTTAATAATTAAGTATAGAACAATTGGTCACTATTTCCATATAAATATCATATACTACTATCTGAAGAAAGACATATCTATGTGTAATTTCAGTAATTTGTATTAATTTATTGTTGTTTGCTGAATATTTATCAATAAATGAATCTTTTTTTTTCCATCAATGGGAAAAAATATAGCCCATAAAGTTTTCTTTCAAAACCATGTTCTTGATGAGCCAATGAGATAGAAATCCTGAAACTCAACTGATGAATGCTAAATAGTGCCCACTAGATCGAGATTCTCTTCACGCTTAATGCAATGAACTGCATTGGACATGAAAATCCACTCTTTAATTTAGGTTGCATTTATCTCTGTATAGTTAATTATCAAGTGATATTTTGTCTCTCAATAGTGTCTGCATTCTGGTTGATGTTTTGAGCTAATAATAGATATCGTCTTGACAATTGGAAAATTTGATAAAAATTTGAGCCATCCTAAGAGATACTTCCACTTACATAGTAAATAATTAGCCTTCAGATTTGTATAGCTTATTTTCTGTAGGCCAATTCAATACTATTAGTGTTAGTTGATAAATACTACCCACTGTTTGTTAGATGAAACTACTTCTACTATATTTGGCAGCTTCCTAATGTTGATAATTTTTTTGCTTTAGTGGTGATAGGATTTTTTCCAAAGATGCTGGAGTGAGCAAAGTGAGCAAAGACATACACAAGTGATGGTGGAGTTTTGTGTTGTTTATTCACTTGCTTGGATTGTTTGATGAGAGAGAAACTTGTGTCTATTGATAGAGTTTATGTCTATCATGTTGGAAGCAAAGAAAGAGATGGTTGTAATTTCCTATGTCTATGAAATCTGTCTCTGTTGAGAGGGTTTATATCTATGATGTTGGAAGCCAAAAATGAGGCATTTGTAAGTTCCTATATCTTTTACATACTCATTTTTTACATTTTTTATTCATTTGCTCAAAAAGATTGATGAGAATGAAATATGTGTCTACTAGCAGGGATTATTTCTAACGTATTGGAGACAAGAAACAAGACATTTGTAAGCTCTTATATCCTTTACAGTGTCATTTTATATTATTTTCCATCTTTGCATTTTGTTGATTAACATCTATTGTTTGTTCTCTACATTTTATGGTTTAATGTCTATTGTTTGTTGTCCTCTACATTTTATGTGTTCATGTCTATTCTTCCCTGTCTTTCACTGCCTTTATGGGTTAGTGTCTCTTGCTGAGTTATAGACTTAACACCATAATTCATTAATTTTTTGATGTTGTTGGAAACATTTCATGGAATTTTCATTTATTTCCAATGGATTGAACCACAGTCGCCATCAATGGATTCTGATATCAAGTTTCTGCCCTTGCTGCCCTGACAAAAGCACTTGAAAGGACATTTGTAAGTTTTTTTGCATCTTGCCTCTCTTTCATATTTTAAACAATTTCTCTTTCTAATATTTTCATGCTTTTTTCTTTTAACTATTTCTTGCGTGAACTAATTACCACTTTCAATTTCTTAATACAGCTACCTAAACCAATGAAGTTTGAAAAGACAACTTAGTTGGCGCTCATTGATATCCATGCTGCTATGATCACAATGAAACTATCATTTCCACATGCATCAGATTGACTGATTCAATATACATAAAACTATTTGAAATTCTATAAATTACACATTTCATAATTCATTGTAATTTATCAAATATCACATTTTTTATAGATAAAACTTATTGAACAAAACTTATCTCATCACATATATTTTCAAAGATTTTTTAATATGGCTATTCATATGATGTTTATTTGACTTCATCTCATTGCAGGTACTCTACCTTACATGCTTATCGAATATATGGTCAATGACACTAAAAAAATATTCACAATCAAGATTTTCAATCTATTCAAACATGTAATTAAACCATAAAAAATTATTCACAACATATGAACAACGTGTATGTGCAAAAAACTTTGCAACAAAAAACACCCAACCTTGTATCAATCAAAGTTAAAAACTACATCAATATAATATGATTATCATTTTGTCTAACACTAATCTACCACTATAATTAAACATGTAATTAAATGATAAAGATTAATGACACAGTGGACAAGTGAAGATAACTAATCTACATTTGTTGGCTTTACAATACATATATCAAAGCGAAAGTTTTGGGAAAAACCATTTGGCACCTAATACAAACAAAAATAAATGTGCTCGACTCCCTTGATCATCGTCAAGCTTTGTTTATTGATTTGACAAGATTCAAGAAACATAAACTAGCATTGATGCAAATGTTTGGATAATGTTTTTCATAATACATTTCAATATGCTTTAAATTGACTCCTACTAGTATTTAGACAATGAATTTTGATAATAAATTTTGATGAACATTAATATTTGAAAGCTTGTCTTTAAGCACATAACTTTGGATGCTCAACTAAAATTATTACTTTAAAAAATCAAAAAAAAAATTGAATTACGAAAATAAAATTGTAATTATGTATATATTTATATATTATCTATATATACATATATATGCATATGTATTGTGGACAATATATATATAGTGCATATAGATATATATATCTATTATCTATAAATGCACTATACATTTATATGTATGTATGTCTATGTGTGTATGTATATATGTATGTATATATATGCATATATATGTATCTATATATACATCTATATATATATGTGTATGCCATTACATACATACATACGCATACATATATATATACAAATGCTCGTGATCAACATCCTAGATTAGAAATTAGCTCCTCTTACACGTCTTTACATATCATAGATTGTGTCATAGAAATCGAAATGAATAGTTTCTCAAATCTATGCACTCCATGGGAGTATTTAATTGGAAGGATGTTCTATAACTACTCCAACTATTTCAAAGAATAGATAATGTCCACATCTCACGATGTTTGAAGATCATAAATTGTTTGTCATCTACATGCTTAAATATGAGTAATCAAAACATAAAACTTACAAGATGAATCATACACCTAATCCTAAGATTCTCCCACTTAACATTCACATTGCAAAGACAAATTGAAAATGATCAATCAAGCTCTACAAAACGAAAAATGCATACCCTAGATCTACACCAACAAAATTTATATCTGACCATTGGCTTATGTTATGGACAAAGTGATAATGAGCATCTTATTCCTACCACCATGGTACATTATTAGGTTTCAGCTTTTATTTGTGATGTATGAGTAAGTTGCTTATTTGCGACTTGAGAGGTCTTGTTGTTTTATCGTCCAAATTAATTTAGTTAATTAAAATCTAGATATAATACATGATCTCCCAATTTGACTAGATATATCAAGAATTAGATATGAGAGAGATCCTTCAAACCACCACCCTCTAAATGAGTCATGCATAATATTTTGTTATAGGAACATTGTAGGACATGTTATAGAGTCGATCTTATACTATTTCATGAATTTTTATGATTGGATGTTTATATGTGTTCTTACGCTTCGTTTCATCTATATTCTAGTGTATATACATAGATAATGTGCTAATCCCAATGATAAGATATATACTTGTATGTAATAATTAAGGAATGCATGATGAGGAATGGCACCACATTTTTTTTGAAGCTTTCTGCCAACTGTCCTCGTGCCTTGTCTCTACTCCAACATTTATACCATGCAACGATGGCAACCCAGGAGATGACAAGCTCTTTCAGGAATTCTGTCAAACAGAACACGTGCCTTGTCTTTGCATCCTCATCTTGCATGCTTATCTACGTGGAAGAATGGTGGCAAAGGTAGAGAAGTATGTCTTTACACCACCAGTTGCACTCGCTTAAAAAGTTTCGAAAGGGCATTTTGCATACAGGGTGGCCAGGGCACTTGCAGTGACAACATCTCATGGCTGCCAGGGCACTTGCAACTAAAACATCTGAGAACGAAGCTTCCAGTTTGGGCAAAGGCAGAGGGGATGCGAGGAAACATTTTGCTACGGTATTCGCTCCTTCAAACTCTTCCTCTATGGCATTACCTTTCACTTCTCCAATTTTGGTGAACTGTAGTCTGAAAATAAGGTTTCTATGATTGTTTTCAGAATATGTTATTAAAATGAAAATTACTAGCATTTTAGTAATAGGATTTAGGGTGTCCTCTAGGTAGCCAGCACGGGCATGAAGGTCAACCATACACACCTTTTGATCAACCATATATTCAATGCAATAAGGGCTGCTGATGTGTGAAGTATGTGCAACCCTCATCCACTAAACCTACCTGACTGCGTGCACCTAGAACACGAGCAAAGCTTGCAACGATAGGGTGTGTTCCAGAGCGCTTCACTAATTCAAAGATTTGTGAGCTTCCTTGCAAAGTCCATTATGTGCACATTTTGCGATCATTTAATTCATTCCATGATATGGTGTCTCTTTGAGGCATTCTGTCAAACAATTTGCGTGCCTTGCCTGTGCTCCCGCATTGTGCATGCATGTCTGCGGATAATGTTGCAGGATATGGTTTTACACATGTTGATTGCATTTGATTAAGAGTTGCTAAAGCCTCTTCGACGTATCCATTTTGTACGTATCCTGCAATCATTCTACCCTCCGCCCCCCTCCCGCACCCCGAATCCCGTATGGCCGCACTTGATAGAGGCATTCTGTCAAAACAGTTTGCGTGCCTTGTCTATGCGGCCACTTCTGCATACATGTCTACCAGGGAACTTGCAACTACAACATCTAACAAATTCCTGCATAAAAGAGTAATGATATATTCTCATAAAGTATATACCAAAAAGGATAGATATGCAAAATAGTAAGAGATATAATGGGGCTGCTTCACAAAGCTAATTCCTTAACTTTCTCATTGAGTAACATCCTAAATGAGCTTGGATTAACTTCTATATGGGTGATTGAGCTACCTTTTTAATTACATTTATTTATATGTACTTAGCTATAAACAATGGGAATTTATTTATGTATATATATGTAGTTAATTATATATGTAAAAGTACAATTAAGTATGTGAATTGAGTTGGAAACATAGATAGCATAAGATTAACTTGTTTATTTAGGGGTAGATGGTAGATTTGATAAATAAATAAGTTAAGAATTTTAAGAGGGAAAAATGATCCTTCTATATATAGATAATTAAAAGGAATAATCGAATATATATATATAATTGCTTGAGAGAGTATGCCTATTAATAAATGTGTATCACAGGTTGAAAGTATAGTGTGTCAAACAACATCTTTTATATATATATATATATAAAGATACATATCATAGGAAAATAACATTTCTACTAGTG